>BMAV01026124.1:150350-187887 GCA_019973955.1 Trichonephila inaurata madagascariensis | reverse complement strand
TAATAAAAAAAATTTACTTGTCACTAAAAATCTAACACATGATTAATTTAATCCAATCAAAATATTAGCATTACTTATCCTAATGAAATTTTAAATAATTATGTTATAAAGTAACTCCAACACAAGCAGTTAACAGTGACTATGGGCTTAGTGCAGGAAAAATACCTAATGAACCCTTTAGTCCTCACCAGATTAGTTTCTCATTTTAACAAAATGAAGTGATGGCATAAATAAAAACTCATATTTGTGCAGTGATATTGTTATCTACTTAAAATAGCCAAATGCACAAGAGCTGGATGCCTACCAAAATTTCAAAAGATACAAACAATAGGAATTCATGAGGGATTTTATGAAGTAAGACATTCCAAAAACAAAACACATAAATGAATACAAGTTCTGGAATTCGAAATTTGAAGTACATGAGGAGTTTTCCCTAAGAAACAGTTGTTTTGAATGGAAAGATTGGGCTCCAATTACTTGTGATGGATGTGGAAAACTAGGATTCATTAAAGCGAAATATGTTTTCTTCCACAGAGATAAAAATTGAAACAATGTACTTTAGTTCTGCAAAATTGAATGCATGCTCTACGAAGCCACATTATTAATTAAATTAGTTTTTGTTTTGTTTTAATAAAGTTTGTGTAGTAGCTTGTGTTGACATTGTAACAAGTCATTCATTTGTTTGAGAAATATTTTATGTTTTCCTTTTTTAACAAGGTCTGAAATTTAAAACAATGCAACTAAATATGTATTTGGCTGATGGACATCTTAAAATTTTTGAAATTTAATCCATCTGTGTAAATGTAAAACTTGAAAGTAATTACTACTTTTTTTGCCATTCTCTCATCAGCTAAAAAGAACCATACTCCTCTTGAAGTTGATTTCTTATGAGATACTGGAGTCATACTTGATATTTATATAAGCAAAGTTAACACTTTAACTTAAGATATTTGCAAAATATACTTTTCGCCGAACCTCAAGAGCCTCCTGTATAAACTGGCTGTTTTATCCCGTGTGATATTGATGGTAGTAAATTGAGCCTCAAAGATGCTAACTCAATAAATTATTGAAACTTTCAAAAGTATGCTGTGTCCAGGGAAAGAAGCCAATCCTGTTATATGACACCATATTAACATTGGCGATATTCTTGTAGCAATGGTACCATATCATTTATCCTCGAATAGATTATATATAGATAATATTATACATAATGATATAGATAATATTGCCTACGATTTCCCTAGCTTTAAAAACAACAATTTCATCCCTAAAATAACATCCTATTTAAAATAGTTTGTAAGCTGTACTAGAGTAGTATATACTTAATCGAAAAACAGCAAGATGAATGCTAGAAATATTGCAATAGAAAACACACAACCAGATTTTAATTTATTCCTAGTAATTGTGTTTGGGTAGTGTTATATCTCGTTAGTAATACTCAACAGAAGCAAATAGTAAAAATTTTGCCTTGTTGGGATGGATCATATGTGATATTGAATCAGTGATCTCCAATGTCTTATTTTACTATTTATACGGAAAATCACTCCTTTTCCTTAAATTCTTACTATATTTCTTTATTTTTTGCCAACAATGGATCTTACTCCAGGTCTTTTGTCCCTCTGCATTGACATGGATGTCCATGAAAGCACAGTGGTGCGAGTCCATGATGGAAAGTTTCTTGTTTCAGAAGGAAACAGCCATTTCACCATGCAATCTACACTTCAGAAATATATTCGAACAGGCTGTGAAAAAGAATGTAACAGGTAGTGCCAACAAGCAGCCAGTGTTTACTGCGAGTTTAATATGAAAGGAGACAAGATGCACTCAGATGTTGAAATGAAGCAGTAGCATGATCAGTGAAACCGTGTAACCACGCCATGATATATGTGTTCAAATATATGTACTGGGTAATTTTTTTAAACTGACACTATTCAGAGCCACCTATATTTCAATCTAACAAAGCCGCTATGTTACCAAGCTTGGTATGCAGGCTAATAATGACATGGAAAGTAAGATTCCATGGGGAAAAATAGTTAAAAGGTCACCAATAGGAGTATTCATGGCACTGTTGTAGCTTACCAAACCAGCAATCATAAATTTCGAGTATCAAGCGAAGCCCAAATGTATGCTGTCCTATACGACAATTGTGCCAGCAATTTGGGCTTTAAAAACATGTAGACATCTCCGAAGAATAGTATTCTCAGCTGGAGTGAGGCATTTCAATTAAATTTGCAACTCACATTACCTGAACATATGTTATTAGTAAAGATGTACTATCTTAATCATCTCCTTCTCCTCATAGCTTTGAACCCGACAAAAGCTATATAAGACGGTTTCATCACTTAATGCTTTGAAAGGAATGATTAAGAAGTTCCAAGAAACAGCTACTAATGCTTCGACCTGGCAGAGGACATAAAGCTGTGTTAAAATAGGTGATCACAAATGTTGCAATTGTAATCATTGAAAGGTGATTGTACATATATCAAACTGTGTGAAATATTCCTTGTTACATGTTGTGTACAGCCGTATGAAATGTTGCTCAGGAAATTCAGTGTTACTATTTTTGTCTTTTTTTTGTAACATTATTATTTTTTTGCATTGTACAGCTCCACAAATACCCCTATCGGTGGTTTTTTTGGAACTATTTTTATTTTACTGAATCTTTTACTCTTCATCATTAATCTCTATGCCAAGTTAAGTGCTCTTACATTTGTTAGATCAAGCTACAGGTGGCTCTGAATAGTGTCAGCTTAAAAAAAATCTTCCTGTATATTGCTGATCCCTTTGTAAATAACTAAATATTTGTGCTAATAAATAATTGGGCCTTCAAAGCAAATTAAAACTGTAATATGTTAATTTTTGTTTATTGCTTGAATTAATATATTTGACTGATGTACTGTAGCAATGTCTTATAATTTTGTGAATTATTACAATATCTGATTTCAAATTCTTCTCCTTAATACCTTAAGTATAAATTCCATTCCAGATGTACCATACAGTTACAGGTCTTGAATTATTCGTTTTCCAAGTACAACAAGCTGATTGTGATCTTCAACCACCACAT
Source organism: Trichonephila inaurata madagascariensis (assembly GCA_019973955.1). Lineage (NCBI taxonomy): Eukaryota > Metazoa > Arthropoda > Arachnida > Araneae > Nephilidae > Trichonephila > Trichonephila inaurata. Next base: position 184,823 of record BMAV01026124.1, on the reverse strand, counting down.
GCTTTCAAATTATGTCAACATGATATACCTCAACCAAATTGTTCTCACACAACAGCTTCTTTAGTTTGCCCTTGTCCAGATGATATTAAGTACAGGATGACTCGCCTCTCCGTTGATGCCCTGGACATTTGTATTGTTGAAAGCGGAACTGCTATCGAGATAGAAGTAAAATAGTTTTTCTGTGCTATTATTTTTAGTTCATGGTTGTTCTCTTATCTTATTTTTAATATATTTCTAATTTTATATATTTATTTACAGATTTGTCCTTTGAGACTATCAACTTGCAATTTGCATGGAGGTGATACTTTATCTGGTTTAAGTATGCTTGTTCAACAAGTTCAATTTAAACAATATGCTAAAATCAGTTCAAATCTTGTATGCTCCTCTGTATATAGTATTGTCAGTCATGGACTGGGATCACAGCAGAGTACAGTATCTGAGTTATGGCTTGAAGTTGGAGGCTTTAGCTTTGGACCAGTGTATATTGATGCTGCTTCATCTCAGTTAAAAAAAGATGAAATGGTTCAACAAGATAAATTCCTAAAAATGCATGATGCAAAAAGAAAAAAATTATGGTTCTTATGGCCACCTGATACATTAAATCTACCTCATCCTATTAATGGAAAATGTGGTTGTGTTGGAGGTTGTGCATTTTTTGGTAGTAATCGAAATGGTTTTTATTTTTTCTGTGTGAATAGTCATTTAGAAGATATCGGCCCTGTTTCTGCCAGATATCAAATTGGCACTGATAACAATTTAGGATACGGAGAAAGCTTGCTGCGTAGAGGTCATTTTGTCTTTGATGCTGTTGAAAATGCTCCAGTTCTGAAGACTGGATACAGTCCTAGTCATTCTGAAAAATCCTTTATTGCAACTGATAGCTCTAATGCACCCAGTGGGAGTAAAGGAAATAATACAATGCTCTCAAGGTCATCTGATACTGATTCACAGTTTATACCTAGAGGCCATAGTGTATTTTCAGAAAGTTTTCTGGATGATAAAGTATCTTTTTTCGGTCATAGTAAAATAATCAATGACAGTCATATGGAGAATGTGCAATATGATTCAAGTGTTCCCACCTTTGGTAGAGAGCATAGGCATAGTCAAGTGCGCTGTATAAAAAGACAATTCAGCAGTCCTACTCATATGTCAATGCCATCTAGTTCATCTGTTCTTTCTTCTTTTCAAATTTCCATGGCTCAGTCTGCTCCTGTTTCAGGAAAACATGAAAGAAAAATGATCATGAGAAGTGAAGATTGGAAAAATACATTTGAAGCTTCAATCAATCCTTCTGCCCCAGTCAGAGAAGGAAGTATTAGTCCTGGACTGTCCCAAAATCGATATAGCTCACGTATTTCTTTGAACACTTGTCCCAGTGGACGAACCGAGAACAATGGTTCTCGACATTCTCTTGCCAATATTACTGCCCGCAGTTATTCACCTCGCTCAGTTCGAAGGGCAGCCTCTACCGAGTCTACTCATTCTACAGAAAGCTATTTTTCAGCCGATGAGGATGCTGTATCAACTCTTGATAATGGTGATTCCATTATTTTAGACGAAATTCACTCTGAAGAAGAAAAACGACATGTTATTATTAAAAATGGTACTAATTCTGTTGACAGGAAAATTTCAGCAACACGAAGATCACTCCATGATATACAAGAAACTCCATCTCAGCAATCAAGTGATAGTGATTTGCATGTAACTGTTTTACAGCGAACACCATCATGTGGGAATCATCAGGATCCATCTGATTCTAATTCCATTTCGAGTACATCCTTTTTATCGGCAATGTCATCTCAAGAAGATATTGCTTTAGTTGACCTACATAATCAAATGGATAAACCAATTATTGAATCGCCATTACTTATGTCCTGCTATATGGCTCATATGACACAACTTCAGTGTTATCAGTGGGCTCAGCCACCTCCATTACCTCAATTTATGCATCAATCAGGTAGTCATCACAATGGTCCTTGTAAAGAATTAATATTTAATAGAATACATTCAACATGGAAACCAAAATTTGTGCCTCTAACTGAAGGCTATACTTCAATACACATGGTTGATAAAAATAAAGTGCCTGGTTACCGTCAAAAGTATTGTCATATTCAGAAGTCAGTTTCAACACACTCTGATGAAGAATTTCACCCTGGCTCTTTCCATCCAGATATGAAAAAAGGTTAGTATGTGTTTGAATATTTGCTGGAATTTTTAGAAATAAGATAATGTGTGTAATTGGAAAGATCCATTTGATATTTGCATTGTTTTATTTACTCAGTTATAGGTATAATTTGCAAATTTATCAAATCTGTTGTTGTACACAATATTGATAATAGAAGGATATTTATTTAGAATTAACCTTAAAAAATTCATTTCTCATTAGAACTTTGTAACTTATGAAAATAAAAAATAGATTTTGTAAATATTTATAATGGATGTCATTTAATGGAATTCAACATTTCATGTTATATTTATTTATAACAAAATGGTATTCTATAATTGTGTCTATTTCTATGTTACCATAATTTGATTGTAATTAATTAATTTTCGAAGGAAGAAAGCCCTTTGAAAATTTGTTATAGTCATAAAAATATAACACTTTTGATATTTTCTCTGCAGCTCTGCAAAATCAGTATCAATATTACTGGTACAAAGCTAATTGTTTCAATTGATTAATTATACTCTAATCTTTTCTTTTAATCTTTAAATCTTTTTTTGTTTTTTTTGTCTTTTCTAATCTTTTTTACTAAGCTATTGATATATTTTTTGTTTCTAGAAACATAAAATTTTATTATTAAAAATACAAATAATTATATATATATATATATATATATATATAATGGAGTTTAAAAAAATTAATTTTAACATGTCAAAGTTGTTACATATCTGGATTCCTCATGTCATATAACCCTTAAATCCAAAATTTCATGCCATGTCCCCGATAGTTTAGGAAATAATCAAGGTGAAATATTGCAATCATGGAATTGTAAAAGGCCATATACTAGATTACTTTATTTAACTATTGATCCATTAATCAAGCACTGTTTAAAATACCAAGAAAGCACTCAAACCTCATAAAATGTTCACCTTGCATATACCGTGATAGAATATGCAAATAGAAAATGATAGAATATACTGGGTAGAATTTCAGCTCAGATTCACATCTTCGGTGCCTGTGTTGGCCTTTGTTCCTTTCGTCATGCAGATTTATCTGTGTTAACTGCTAACCGTATCTGACGTCATTGCAAATCGTGTTCATTTTTCATTGGTCCTGACATCAGAGGCAGTTTAGTATATGTATGTATTTTTCTTTGTGGAATCAGATGATTCCTGAGATGCAGAAATATTTTAATAAACTTAAAAATACAACTACTGTGTGCTTCCCTTCAGAGTCAAACCACACGTTACCTGCAAATTTCAGGTAACAGAAAAGGTTATGGGCCCAGATCTTGACCCATTTAACCGACCAACACAGTAGTAACCTGGCGTTGACTCAGTTAACCTTGCACATTCGAAAGGAAACCAACAGTGCTGCCCAGTCTTTTGACGTGACTGGATTCCTGAAGATCCAGTGTTTTTAAAAATAGGTCTGCATCTGAATTCTTTGAAATTCTTCACAAAGGTTTTTGTGACAGGGGCCGGCTGTCATCAATTTCCACTTTAAAATTTTGAATATGGAGGCTGCTGGTGTAGAGCGTATTCAACTACTTAACAAGTCGAACTGGAACTTGTGGAAGGAGAATATGAAATTTCTCCTTATGGAACGAGGTTGCTGGTCATTTATAGAAGGAACAGAACCACCCTTGGATGAGACTACTGCAACAAGACGTGACAAGTCCGAGTATAAACAGCGACAGGATAGAGCTCTAGCAACAATATACTACGGTATTGACAAGCAATACAGAACTTTGATATCTTCCACTACAAATCCATCTAAAGCTTGGATTATTCTCAAGGAACTGTTTGAACCCGTTTCCAGAGCATCTGTTATATGACTATTGGATGAGTTTTTCTCTATCAAGTTCAATCCAGACACTGAAAGTATTGCTATATTTATAGAAATAATTCGGAAGATGGTTGAAAGATTAAAAAATGTCGGACATCCATTGAATGATATGTACTATGCTTTCCAAGCAATCAGGACACTTTCTGCAGAATTTCAAGGTATAGTGCAAATTTTGTACTGTTGGCCTGATGAGGATTTTCAACTTGATAAAATTGAGATTGAATTAATTGCTGAAGAAAATCGGTTAAAAGGATTAAAAAATGATTTAAGTAAGTTAGAATTTACTGATAATTCTGTTAGTGCTTATGCTACTAGTAAATTTAAACAACAGAATGTTTCTGAAAATTTTAAACCCAAACCGGATGGAAATAAGTCAAAATTTAAGAAATCTAAAATTAAAGATAGAATAGGGCCTTGCTATTTATGTAAACAAGAAGGGCACTTAAAGAGAAATTGTAAATATTTAAATTCTAATTCCTCAAAATTTAGTGCATCTAATTTAAATTATTGTTTTGAAGAAAAAGGTAAAAACGAAATTTTTGTTACGGAGACTAATGTAAATGAAGTAATTGATAAATTCAATTGGATTATTGATACTGCTGCTACGCGACATTTCTGCAATAATATAAATTTGTTTAGTGATTTAAAGAATATAGAGGGTAAAACTATGTCATTAGCCGTGGGTGGATTAGAAAGTCCAATAGAAGTTATAGGTACTGTTAAATTTTATATAAAGTTAAATGGAAGATAGCATTCTATTACTTTAAAAAACGTTATGTTTTCACCCAAATTGAGACAAAATCTGTTATCAGCGCCTTTATTAGAGAAAGCAAATTGTACCTTTAAATGTGAAAATAGTATATTATGGTTTTTTGCACCCAAAGGCGAGAAGTTATTCTTTGCCAAAAGATTCAACGACTTGTATTTCTTAAAACCCAAATATCATGTTAAAGATGTGTATAACAATATAGAAAGTTCTAATGTAAAAGAGGGAAATAAGCATTATTCTGGAAATATTGTGCTGTGGCATAATCGTTTTTGTCATATGAATATTGACTATTTAGTCCAAACTAGTAAAGTTTCGGCAGTAAATGGTTTACCTAAATTTAAAAATGAGAAATTAGACTGTGAAAGTTGTAAATTAGCTAAAACGAAATATGTCTCTTTTAAACCTATTGGTAGAATAAGAAGTACTAGACCTTTACAGTTGGTACACATGGACGTATGTGGTCCTTTACCTGTTGTATCATGTGGTGGATCTAAATATTTTCTGTCCATCACTGATGATTTTTCCAGAATGGTGACCTGCTTTCCTCTTAAAGAAAAATCTCAAGTTTTTGATTTCTTTAAATCTTTTCAAGCTAATGCTGAAAGAGTTTTGAATCGTAAAATATTAAGTGTACGATGTGACAATGGTATGGAATTTTGTCATTCTAAATTTTCCAAATATTTAAATGAACTAGGTATTAGATGTGAGAGGACAAATACTTACACACCTGAACAAAACAGTGTATCCGAACGATTTAATCTAACTGCAATGGATTGTGTTAAGACTATGCTTAATACCAGTGGAATTGAAAAATGTTTTGGGGCAGAAACTTTAGTCTGTTTTACTTATGTTAAAAATAGAATTTGTCATAAATTTAAAGATAAAACCTTGTATGAGCTTTATTTTGGCCGTAAGCCAACTGTGTCAAATCTTAAGGTATTTGGATGCCATGTTTATGTGGGAACTCCCAAGCAGCTCAGGAATAAATTAGATTTACGTGCAAAATACGGAATAATGCTTGGCTATTCTTGTTCAACTAGAGGATACCGTATTTGGTTACTGGTTGAGAAGAAGTTAATTGAAACTTACAACGTACTTTTTGATGAATCTAAAAGAGTTTAAAACGGCATTTTAAACTTCCCTAGCCCTAATAGTAGAAAAACGAAATGGATGGGGAATTTAAATTTAATAATCCTTTTAACACATTTTGTTGTGATGATCGTGACGAATCGGGTAAAGCTGTAGTTGACGATAGCTCAAGAGTAAACGCTCCAGTTGAAAACGCATCTAATTTAAAATTATGCAGTTCAATTCCTTTTTATAGAGAAGCAATCTTACGTCAAAACGGTAAAAGGTATGATATTTATTATCGTATTAAAGATAAATATGTTAAATTAAGGTCATTTAATGATGTAGAAAAATATTGTAAAGATAATGATATACTCTATGATAAAAGTTTATTTGACTTCAATTCAACTGTGGATCATAACGCTAATCGTCCTCAAGCTTCGAATATTGAAATGTTCATTCCTAAACATTTTAAAGATGCTAAAAACTCTCCCCACTCTGATAAATGCCAAGATGCATTGAAAGAGGAAATTAAAGTAATGAAAGAAAGAGATGTATGGGAATTAGTTCCCACCCCTCAAGATTCTAAAGTTGTAGGATGTAGATGGGTTTATACACTTAAAAAAAAAAACTGATAATAAAGGCAAAGTTTGTAGGTACAAAGCTAGATTGGTTGCACAGGGGCATAACCAACAAAAGGGAGAATCTTATGATGAAATGTTTAGTCCCGTAGTAAATTTTTCTCTTGTTAGATTGTTTTTTGTCTTATTCGTATGCCTATTAAAATGGACTCATTGTCAGTTGGATATAAAATGTGCTTATTTATATGCTAATTTGAATGAACACGTATATATGAGACAACCTCAAGGTTTTGAAAGCTTGAATAAAATTAATCATGTTTGTCTTTTAAAAAAGGCAATATACGGATTGCATCAAAGTGGAAGATAATGGTATTATGAATTTGATAACGCCCTTGAAAATTTAGATTTTGTTAAACTAAATTGGTGCAATTGTGTTTATATTTATAAGGAAAATGTTCTTTTGATAGTATATATTGATGACATTGTAATGTTTGGTAAATCACAAGATGATATTGATAAAATATCTTTGTTACAAAGTAAATTTGATTTAAAAGTGTTGGGAAAAATTAAGAAATTATATATACTTGGTATTGAATTTTCTGATATAAATGGACAGTATTTTATTCACCGGAAACAATACATTGATAAAATTTGTAAAGCATTTTCTAAATATAATTTTCCCCATGCTTCACTTCCTATTGCAAAAGGAGCAGTTCTATCTAAATTAGACTGTCCATAAAATTCTATAGAAGTAGAAGAGATGTCTAAATTTCCTTATAGAAATCTTTTAGGTTGCTTGTCATTTATTGCAAATCGAACCAGGCCTGATATCAGTTATGCTGTTAACATCCTTTCCCAATTTCAAGAATCTCCCGGAATAAAGCATTGGAATATTTTACTGAAATTATTAGGATATTTAAGTGACACGAGAGATTTAAAACTAAATTTATCTCATGTTGAGAGATTAAAGTTAAATTGTTTTTCTGATTCAGATTTTGCAGCGAATAGGGATGATCATGTTTTTATAGGAGGATTAATTGTAATGATACATAATGTCCCTATTTCCTGGCGTACATTTAAACATAAATGTGTTAGTCTTTCCACTATGGAAGCGGAATATATATCTTTAACCGAAGCTGCAAAAGAAATTATTTGGATTCAAAATGTAATTAATGAATGTAATTTGATGTTTAAATTAAACTATTCTGAACTACCGGTTATTTATTATGATAATCAAGCCGCTATAAATTTCTCCCGTTCGCCTGTCGAAAACCATCGGACAAAACATATTGACGTCCTATTTCATTTTTTGAGAAATTTAGTAGATAGTCAGTTTTTTGAAATAAAGTATATTAATAGTAAAAATAATATTGCTGACATTTTTACTAAACCCTTACCTAAAGAGGCTATAAGGAAATGTTGTGACGAAATTTTTGGTATTGTGTAATTTTTGTTCTTTTTAAGTATGAATGTGAAATCTGCATGAGGGGGCCGCTTGTTGGCCTTTGTTCCTTTCGTCATGCAGATTTATCTGTGTTAACTGCTAACCCCGTATCTGACATCATTGCAAATCGTGTTCGTTTTTCATTGGTCCTGACATCAGAGGCGGTTTAGTATATGTATGTATTTTTCTTTATGGAATCAGATGATTCCTGAGATGCATAAATATTTTAATAAACTTAAAAATACAACTACTGTGTGCTTCCCTTCAGAGTCAAACCACACGTTACCTGAAAATTTCAGGTAACAGCCTGTAACTCAATTGACAAATGTTATATAAATATAAAAGAATGTGAGGCATATTGAAGCTCCATTCAACGCTATCTGCATCAAAGTGGAATGTAGGTAAAGCGTCCGTCAATGCATTTATCTTTGTTTCAAAACCTCATATTTCTGTTTATTCAGTGGTGTATTGGACAGTGGACATGGACAACTGTATGGCATTGCATTCTCTTTGCAGACAAATCATATTCAGGTCTGTAACACTATTATGGTTGTGGAGAAATTGTTATTATCACTGTGAAGAGAGTCTTACTGCTGAATAATGCATTGCCATACTAGTTCTACAACGGCTATATTTTGTTTGTATTGGATTCCCACCACTTCAAGTATAATCAATTTCATTTACATTTAATAATCTGAAGAAACCTAAACATAAGAATTATTCTTAATGGTTGTTTGATTGAAGAATGATATGTTATTAATATGCTATAGTCGAAATTTGAACTTTAGATGCAATTTCGAACTTTTTCTTAAATATTTAATTTGGAATAATGGTCTGAAAAACTATTATTCTCGGAGAATGTAATTTTTTTGTTGTTTGCTTATTAAATATGAAAGGAATGAACTCGTTTTTAACCATTTTATTATATTTAAAATAAATTTTCTTAGATGATTGTAGTTTTTTTTTTAATTCAAAGAAAAAGAACATTTATATTTGCCTTTAAGAAATTTATTCTCTTAATTGTAAATAATGAAATAATTTGTCATGGATAAAAGAATTTTCTGCTATTAATAATTTTAAGGAAGTATTGATAACACATTTCATTTTTCCTTTATTAATTTTAATAAAGGAAATTATTAATTCAATATTTATTTTCTTTTTTATGTTACTTGTGTCTAGTTGCATCAAATTTGTTTTGTTAAAAGCCCTTTATTGTTTCTTAATTTTATATAATTTTTTGAAAAATATGCCTTCTATTTCATTGAGTATGAAGGCATTGTGTTTCTCTGTGAAGTTGCAACCCTTCGGGTTCTTTCCTTATTCAGGTACAAATAAATACGAGCATCACAAATCCGAGATGCCCAGTAATCCTTTTGCCCTTCCTTTCCCTTAGGTGTTAACTGTCTTTGGTGATCACGAGTGACACCTTCTCCTTCCAGATACCCTAGTGATTCAATTGTGTGTTTTCAACCTTCCTTATTGTGTCAATCATTTTTTATTTTTCCACCCCTTTACTGTCAAGAACACAGACATAAATGTACTAATTTTTCTTTGTTTGAATAATCATTATAGCATTCGTTCACATTACTTTAAAATTCTGTTATGTTTTGGGTTTAATCTTGTTACATAACAGCTTTATTTTAATATCATTACATAAATTTTGCTTACTATCAGTTTTAAAAACTTTCCAAACCTTGTGTTTACTGTGTGCTACGTCCTGTAAGCTGGAAAATGGTGTAGTGTGATATCTTTTGCTTTCCGTTTGGCACACACTTTGCTAAAGGCAATTCTTTGTGGGGTTTCTTATTGGTACCAAATTGACTGTGCTGTAGAATTAGCACTGCGATTATAGGGTGCATTGGGTTTTGACAGTGGATCCATGCTCATTTGCTGCAGTACCATGCTGTAGGTGATCTGCAGTTAAATGCCGAGCCTGGCCTTTGTCAGTTGACTTGTCAGCCTCCATTGTTGGACTCCATAGTAGGTGAAGACAGGTCAAGGATTTCTTTTTTCTCTTGGATTCTTCTTTTTTGTAATTGAATAAATGTCTTGTTTTACCCACATTTAGTCTAATTCTACTCATTCAAGATTCTTAATTATGACTTGACCTAACAATGAAATATCTCTTTAATTTCCATTCACTATTTAAAAAGCTCTTTAACACTAGAACCGCGGCAGTTTCGGTATACCTAAAACTGTGATCGGGGTCAAATTGACCCCAATTAATAAAAACCCATGTTGTTATGCTTAATGTACTCTGTAATTATTTGGCAGACATTTATTCATTTTGAACATTAAATTGTTATAACAGGTAATGAAACATAATAAGATATTACAATATGGAATATTGCATACAGTTAGTAAAATTTACAGACAACTTTAACAGAAATATTTAGTTTCTTACCAGTCAGGATTTCCTACACAGTTTATGCACATTTTGGGCAACTTCTTTTTATATATTTTGTACACTTTCCACATATCGGTATTTGACAGTCAGAATAGGTATCTACAGTTTTGTTTCTACACTTGAAAGCTTGTTAATGAACCCTTTTTTTGCATCTGCAGAGATTCTTCAGTTGTATCCGCTTTTGTCTTTGTATCTGACTTGTACTTTCTTTTGTGAATATTACCACTATGCAACTCTTCAATGAATTGTTGAAGATATTCTCTCCTTGCAAGTTTTTTTTCCAGTAACTTCTTTATATAAAATCCATGTATTAATCTCTGCATGATCAAGAATATGGTAGAATACATGAACTGGCCACCTCATTTATCCTGCCTTCATAAAATATTTTTGAGATATTTGGACAACAAAATTTTGTTGAGTTATAAAATGATATTGCTTCTGGAAGCTTTTTTGGGTGAATATTGTCAATATCAACTTTGGGATGAAGGGAGCTCAATATAAAACGTTTTTGATGATTTTTCCTTGATAAACTGTCAAAGATATATCATCATGCTTCAGTAACAATGTATTGTATAATGGCATCTTTACTTTTTTCACAAATTCAGGTACTTCTTTCCGATTTCGTTTCATTGTTCCAGTTAAAGTAGTGTTCTTCATTTTTAACATTTGGGACAGATTTAGTGTAGTGAAAAAATTATCTGTATTGATATTTCTTCCTTTATTTTTGAAAGGTTCTATCAAACGCAAAACGATGTATTCAGAGAGAGATAGGTTTTCAGGACATTCCTCATCTTTACCCAAATATGGAAAACCATTGTGCACATATTTACTATCAACATTGGTGGCAAGACAGAACTTGATACCAAATTTATCTGGTTTACTTGGCATATATTGCGGGAAACGACATCTGACTTTAGATGGAAGCAGCTGTTCATCAATAGTTATGTATGTTCCTGGTTTATAGCAAGTTATCAAATTTTTAATAAATTTCTTCCAAACTTCAGAAGTGAAACAGAATTTTTCTGTTTGAAGGCATTCAAATCGTGTAGGTTTTTTTTGTCAAATGGCAGAAATTTCATAAATTCTCTGAATCTATCTCTCGCCATAGTATCGCGGAAAAAAGGTGAACCCCAAACAACAGACTTTCAAGTTCTAGATTATTTGCTCCGTATATACCTCAAGCATACAAAATTGATATAAAAGCATCTAGTTCGTCTAAAGTTGTTGACCACTCAATTTTTCCCAGTTGCCATTGAGTTTCTTCCTCTACAATTTTTGATATGATGGCTACTACTACAACAAAATTTTCAGCTACTCTTCTGTTATCAGTAACAGTCTACTGACCTTGAAGTATTCTGCTTACATCTGCAAAATGGAAAGAAGACTAAAAAAGCTTTTCCCATTCCTGGAAACGTTGAATTGCAAATTTAGTACTTGTGATTATAATGGGGTCAAAATGACCCATTCTGCAGTTTTAGGTATAAGTATTAGAAACAGAAAAAACGATAAGTATTTAACGTATCATATTTTCACAGATTATTATTGGTATAAAAATAGAAAAGTCAAGAAATTTTGTTAGTAACTTTTGAGAAAATCTGAAACAAAATTGGTTTTGAGTCAAAATGACCCCATCCGCGGTTCTAGTGTTAAGGAATAGGCATTGAACCGAAATCAGTCTAAATGTTATGATTCGGTGATGTACTTCTGTAACTAAATTTGCTTTACAAACCAAATCTTTCTTTTGCCAAAAATTTTCTAGAATCTTGGTAACAGATCTCTTAATTTCTATTGAAGTGTCATTTTAGATCTGAATTTATTGCTTAGACCTGAAGCAGAAATCCTCAGGATTAAAAACAGTAAAATGATTTCATTTTCATGAAAATTTGTGTCTTTGTAATTCATAAATCTATTTATAATGCAGCATTTTTTAAATTTCTGAATATTCCACAAGAAAGTAGTTTTTCATTTTAATGTATAAAACGATTTTCATTTATCATTATGTTATAGGTGACAAAGTATAGAACATATTTTGTAACAGAATAATGGACCTTTAAGATTATACAGGCAGCCTCAAAGCAAGTTACTTAAACTGTCTAATGCATCCACATATTCCGAATCCTCTATGCCAGGGATGGGCATTTGTTTTTGCTCAAAAACCGAACTATGGAAGTATGATACTGGAGGGCCGCATCTTTTTAAAAGGATTGCATTTTTTGTTTAACTTTGCATAAAAGAATATTTACAGATTGTACCATAAAAATCAATAAATGTAAAATAAAATAGGGAAAATTTAATACAATTTATTTATTGTGTGCTAATTTCATATATCATCTATAGCTTTAAGAACATTTCATTTTGGAATCAATTTAATTAAACAAATCTTATCAGACTGTCTTAGTGGGCCACACAAAAAAACTTTTTGTGGGCTGCTACTCCCTTACACCTGCTCTATGCTGTTTTAAATGTCATAGGTTTGGATATTAACAAACATTCGGCGGTGGACTACTAAAATGCTATAGTTGTGTTTCTGTTGGGCATCCTTTCTTAGATTGCAATCCAGAGTCCAAATGTGTTAATAATTTCCAATCTTTCTATCTGATCAAAATTATGTCTCAAATAGAAAATAATACAGGAACTTGAAAGTAATCAAAAACTGAGGTATCCCACATGCATGCTGAAGCCGCTAAATTTACAGAAGTATCAGCTACTACCCAAACAACAAACTCAAATATAACAAAAATTAGTGATTTACACAAAGGTAAGTTAAGGGGGCTCAAACCCCTCCCATACACCAAAAGATTTTTTAGTATAATGATTATGCTTAGGGCTATTTTTTTGTAATGTAAACCACTCCCATAAAAATAATCTGTGTACACTATGGACTTAAACAGTATGTCCTTGACAGAATGTTATGAAAACTCACAACATTCTAAGCTAAGGCTTTATCTTATTATAGGGCAGTTTGTTGAAAGTTATTGAAACAGTAAGAACCTGAGCACACCTTGTTATATTTATAGCAGGCACATATAATTGAAAAGTTAATCTCGACTTATTTGAGAACACCTGACATCATAGTTATTATATAATGTTTATATGTTTTTGAAAGATTAGTTTTTCACAAAATTTTCTGTTTATTACAAGTCAAAAGGAAGTTTTTTGCATTTGTTTTTCATCTGACTAATTAGAATAAAAAATTTGTTAAGAAATACTCAAATTATCCATTTTGTAGTATCTGTATTATTTTTCTGTGGATCTTTATTGCCTATATAAAACAGGTTTTCTCTAATAGTCCCTAGAAATTTAAGGTTCGCAATACCATCATAGACAATTATGTTAAATTCTGATTGCTGCATCTCCTTCACTCTCAGCATGGTATCTAAGCCCTCGTATAGCGTTGTACATTAATTGGCATCAGAATTGGTTTATAAAATCACAAAAACTACTACTATTAATTAACTTGTCTTTGAAGCCTTATAAAAATAAAATAAACTGTTTATCGTAATTTGTGCTCGTCCTTTTCCTTAGAATTTTTTAGCATTAGTTGTTTTTTTATCTTTTAATTTTGCTTAGTTTTACAAGTTATGTTGATTAAAATCTTTATTTATTTATCTATAAATATATTGTTATTTTGGAAATCATTTATATTTATTGGCTTTTAGTTGTGACGGAAATATTTTTACTATGTTTTTTAAAATTGTTTGATGCAATATTGATCTCATTTTCACTTTGTAATTTTTAAATGAAATTTTTTAACATTTTGGTTTTTTGATTAAATGTTTGATATTCGTTTTAAAAGTCCAATATTTTTGTTTTTGACAGAGGATTGTGTGAGTGGTGATTATGGTCCAAAAAATGCTTCTAAGATTATTTTAGTTATCAAGCTGAGTGGTGATGTGCACTTTATGATTTCTCCATTATTTGTTGAAAGTCTAAGGAGGTGAGACTTTTCATATAATTATGTTAATTTATTATTTTAGGGTAAAAATATTTCTAAGTAACTGCATTTTTTAAATGGTTTCCTTTGATTATTAATTATAATTTTCTATTATAGTTTCATCGATGTTTTAACTCCTACATTATTACAACTTCATCCTCTCACAGTTGTCAATCATTTGCATGTATTATGCTCCCATGAAGTTCAAAAAAATAACCAACTAAAAAAAGAGAAGATTTTGCATTTAAGTCAACTCAGAGCTCAAATAATTGAAAAATATAAGAAGCGAAATATCAATGAAAAAAATCTTAATGGAAGCTCGGAAAATTTCTTTTTAGGAAACAACTATGAGGAGACTCGTACAAGTTATACAAGAACTCTAATAAAAATTACCAAAGTAGGCTACATTTATTAATAGCTTAAAATATTTTATAGATAAAAATCTTAATAGTCCTTTATTTCCTAAAAATATAGCATTTAACTGGCTGCATATTTATTGATGTTTATGTTTGCTTAGAATTTAAATTAAAGAAATAGTTAAATATTTTCTTTAAATTTTAAAAATGTTCAATATGTAAGCTATGTAAAATATTTGAAATTCTGTGTTGTAGTTTCATGAAATATTAGTTTTTATTTCATTTTCTAGTTCAAAAATTTATCTTTTAAAAATAAATGAAAATATGTTCTATATATGTATCATAATGATGGAATAATAATTAAATTCATTCTGAATTTAAAGCACAAATTTTTGTATGTAGTTATTCTACTTTTTTAAATCAAGAATTAATGTAATAAATAACTTGTACAGTTTGCATTCAATGAGAAATTATTCATTCGATCTAATGCTAATTTTTTTTATAACTTGTATACTACTCTATTCTTTTTTATTCACTTTTTACTTCTATGCTTTATTACAGGTAAATATCAGCATTATGCAAGCCTCAATAGTTGAAGAAGTTATTGCATTTTCTGCTTTAGACAATTTAAAAGATTTAACATGTGTTTCGCTTCTTTTATTATGTGTTGATAATACTCTTATTCAGTTATCTCATAGTTGCCAAGCGAAAAAGGTTATACAGACATTTACTGATTACAGCACAGATAATGTTACTCGTACAAAAATTAGTGAACGCTCATCTAAAAAAATTAAAACTGATTCATTACCGACTGAATTATTGACTGTTGAAACTAGTGAAACACAACAAGAGGAAACAGTTTTGTCTGCATCAATCACATGCATACACTGCCAATTACGAAGATTAAAAAACAACAGTAGCATACTAAAAGAAGCCATGTTAACTGTTATACCTTACCACAGAAGTAAGGTTGAATTCACTTTTGAAAATTGTGGGTTTTTGGGACGTCAGATATCCAAACAAAATGAGAAACAAGATTCATTTATGGATTCAGATTGGAATCAATATTTAGATGAAGAAAAAATGGGATTTATAATGTTTGAATGTGGCTTAGAAGATATTGGTGTGAAATTTGTAAAGAGATGGGGTTATAATTCAGTAGTATGTTCTTCTGAAGAAGAGAAAAGACGTGTACCTAAAATGCCGAAGGATAATAAATTTTCCTTGAAAAAAATGGGGTTAACTAAAGAGCAGCCTTCACCATCCAGACATAGCTTTAAGTCTGGTAATTGTGATGAACCTTGGGATACAAAAATGTCTTTTCCATCATGCGTTTCAGAATGTGGAAGTTATAGCAGTTCAGAAGGCAGTAAAACAAATATCCACCATCAGAATTTAAAAGGAGATGCATCTTCATTTATTATTGAACTGAAAACTGTGTGGTTCAACTTTGCAGCTCCTCCTAGGACACCAAATACTCGTAAAATTGATTTTACTCGGTAAGTTAACAAAAGTTTAATTATTATTGAATCATAAATAAATATATTGCTAGTAAAAAATATTTTTTTTACTAGCAATATAAAAAAATATTTTTTACTAGCAATATAAAAAATGTTCTCTGTGTCTTTTTTTTCTTTCCGTAATAGGATTTCCATCCTTAAATTTTGTTGTTTAATGCTACTACATGACCAGAAAAAAACTATTAATGCTATTATAATGCATTCAAATTAAATTTGAATTCTGTGATTTCTTGAAATTGCTTTGAGATATTAAAATCCTTTAAATAGTAAAATATTTTTGATAAATATATCCATATTTTTTTTTTTTAAATTTGTACATTGATAAAACTAAAAGAACTTTTTCTTGAAAAACTTATATATAATTTTTATGTTGTATAGATTATTTTCCATAAAAGTAGCTTTATCTACCTGGAATAAATGTATTTATTTATAAAATTAAAAATAATAATGTACTTTTTAAAACTAAACATTATCTGAATCTTTTTAAATGAAAAATGGGTATAATATTAAATTTTAGTTCTTTTTAAAAGAGCATTGTACATTTTTTAGGCCTACAAATTTTTTAATGTCGAAGTTTATTACTTTTTTTTCTTCTGAAATATTCAAGCAAGTGAAAAAACTGTAAATTCTACTTGCTGAGACGCTCCTGGGGTCATGTAATTTAATTAAATTTTGATCAAACAACTCTTTTGTGTGTGTGTGTTTTTATTTGTTTTACCATGACAGCATTAAAAAATATCTGACTCATTTAAAATGTGTGTTTGTATTCTGAGTTTGTCATGTCCTGTCAGAGATATAAGTTTAGATTGCTGTCACTCTGTAAGCCAAACTTATCTAAAATAGCTGAGCTAGATTTTTGGCATTATCTGCTATCTGAATACTGGAATCAAATGTCTTTTGACAAAATTTCATTTTGATGGATTAAGAATTTTGGGGTCCCCCCTCATCTCATCACCAAAACAACTTTTTAATGTTGGGTGTGACAAATCTGCAGATATTAATTTTTTATGACATCCCGACGTTTGTATTTTGAGTTTAATACTTGAAATTATGTTGTTATACAGGTTGATTCAAAATTAGTATGACTAATTTTAAAAGCATATAACTATGGTAAATTTTTATCACTTTACTTCAAGTTATATTTTAAAAATTAAACATTTAAATTGCCAATGTAACTGTTCTTATTAGTGAGAGTAAATTAGGGCTCTGAAATTTGATCCTCTAACTGAAAATTAAATTTTAAAGCTTTTGAAGGATGGTTGCTCAAATTCTGTTATAATTATAACATTTAAAAATCAGAAAAGATATTTTACTAATGGATTATTATCTAAAGTTTGATAAAAAAAAAAGTAAAATTTGACTGGCAATCAAAAGGTTTAGAAAAAAAAATGTGGATGAAAGGAAGTCCTTAGTGAAAAAAAAAAAGCTGAAAAGAGACTTATTGCTGTAGAAAATCCTCTGCCTCAAAAAATTTTAGCAAAAATCTATAAGTATCGCTATCAACAATTTGTTATCAGATTAAGACAAGTGGCTTTAAAAAAGTGAATAAACTAGTTAGTCATCAAATGTCTTAAGACAGTTGGAAAAAAGAGAACTATCTGGACCACTGTATTCAATGTTATGCAAAAGTAGATACAAAATATGAATAACTTCTAATGAAGCACTGTTTCACTGTCACAGTTTGCAAAATATTTAATGAGACTCACTAAACAGTATCAAATGAAATTGAAACAAATTGTAAATACGTGGGCATTGTATTTAAGTGCTGATCACATATGAAAACGTTTTGCAATTTTAAAAAATAACTTTCATTATTTGTTTTAGCTTTTTATCAAAATGATCAGTATTAAATAATACACCTTTTTTCCCCCCAAAATTGAAAAATTTGAAGTTTAATATGGCTTAGACACCTAGAGTCTTTATGCTACAAAAGATATTTTGGTTAATGTTGTTTTGCCATGTCGTTTTTTAACCTTTTTTCATTACAACAGTTTTTATAACTATATTTTCTCTTGCTTTATATTTTAATCACTTAATGTATTTTTAAAACACTTTTCATTTTCTAAAATCTTTCTAAATTATAAAAAATACTATTGCATCATTAGAAATAGTTATTGAACAAATTACTAAGAAATCTTTAAATGTCATTACCAAATTTTTGAATTGTAGTATTTACATATTTTAATTTGTAGTATGGTATTTAAATATTTTTTAATTAGGTTGGATTGGCATTTGTTAAGTACAGCAACACCATCAATAAATGCCTGGTTAAAGCCAAGTGATCGTCTTTTGGTATCTGTACGAAAAATGGCTAAAGAGGCTGGACAAAGATCTGCTGCTGCTATGGCTTGCTTGATGGCTGAAGCTTTAGAAGTTCAAAGTATACATATGCCCATAAAGGTATGTGAATACATTAGAGTATTAGAGAATAATCATAAGCCATAAATTTTCTTCAATATTAATACTTATAGAAAGGTTTTTTCATATCATCTGCCCTCCAGTGTGTATGTATGAAATAATAATATAATATCGAAGGAATGATGGATAGATTTAAGAGGAAGATTAAATTTTCAAATAGAGAATCAAGAGCAAGAATCCAATATAAAAAGAAATAGTCAATTGATTAAAATGGATTGATATATATTTACACACATACTGGTGGGCAATTGCTGTGGATAGCTCCCAAATGGCTATGTATAGTAAAATTAAGGAGAAGTTAGAAGCTAAAGGGGAGATAAAATAATGTCACAGTGTTGGGACAGTTAAGATAATATGTTGTGCCCTGTAATACTGAAGGTTTTGTAATTAAGTGAAAACTAAAATTGTTCACTTCATTCAGTTCAGGGGGAAATATTGGTTAATGACAGTAGCCACATTTGAGAAAGTTTTTAACACAAGATGTGTCCACCATTGAATCTGATTCTAAATTCTACATCTCATTACCTGTTTTACGCTATATGGTTTAACACAGAGGTTCTCAAACTTTTTGCCTCATAGACCCCTTGAGAGGTTTTTTGGTTAGGGGTAGACCCCTACTCACGTAATATTAAATTTTTGCAAATTCATCTACTTAAATGTGTTTTTGACAGCAGGTATAGAGCTACTTCCTTTAAAAGATTTAAATTTTTAACTGTAGTGAAGTATAGTGTTTAAAACTTAAGAAAACATGTATTAAGTAATTAAATTAATGCATAAAATAACTGAGCAACAAGCAAATGCTTTTAGTGCAAAGGATTAATTTGGTGATACAATAACAAACTTTCAGCATTTGACATTAGTATTGTCAGGTTTAACCCTAAATATCTCCTTGGTTAATAGTGTCCAGTCTATTCTTCCACTGTAACTCTTTCTCAGTTGGAAAAACGATTAAAAAATTTCTCAAGATATTCCATAATATGGAGTAAATAACAGGTTTATCTTTTTAAAGCCAAAATTATTGACATCCATTTCAAAACTTTACTTTAAGATCTTTGTTAATGCCTATTCTCCTAGTGCTTAATTCTTGTAATCTGACATTTATTTTCCCTAAAGTGACCGTATGTATTTATTGCCTACTGTGATATTAGGATAGTCAAAACATTCTCAAACTAGCTTTAAAATCTAAAAAAGTGCTTTTAAATGTTAAACGTAGGTTAAAAAGTCTTTTTCTAGGTAGATTGTGACAATTGAAAAACTGGGAAAATTTGAAACGTCCATTATTATACTTCTTTAACTTAATTCTGGCAAGAAAGGCTGAAATGATGGTCCTTGCTTTAATAAAATTAATGCTGTCTCCTTGTAGCTGCAAATTAATCTCATTAAATTTATTAAATAAATCTGTTAATTAGGGAAGTCTGATTTCCACTTGATTAAATTTCCTTTTAAAATTAAAATCATGATCTGGTTTAATGAGCTACTATCGTAGACCCCCATTTACACTGTATGGACCCCTAAATTATTTTCTTGCTGATGCGGACCCCTTGCAGGTCATCATAGACTCTTAGGGGTCTATACAGACCACTTTGGGAATCACTGGTTTAACAGATACTGAGGCAATTTATTCCACTCCTTGTGTAGTGGGAAACTGAATGTTGTTTCTTGCCGATTGCTAGCTGCCTCTCCAAGTCATCCTGAACATTTTCAGTAAGGAGAACATACTGGCTAGTGTTTATACCAACACTGACTTTTAAAAACTGATCTAGAATTTTTACATACAGAAGATAAGACATATTTACAACATAAAATGTAACTTTTTTTAATAATTATTCGAAAATTTAAAAATGAAAAATATAAGGTTCATATTTGAGTTAAAAAATTAACAAAATAATACCCTTAAAAATTTACATAAATTAACAAAAATTTTATATTTATGTAAATTATTATTTTACTTCTTTTTTGCTTAAGGAAATGACTTCAGAAAGCAAAGAAAGTCAATGGATTTGTTTGTCATTTTTTGAGACAAAATGACTAGAAATGAAAAAAAAAAAAAACAACTTTCACTTTCTGCCTAACTAGGCTTAATTGTCATTAAAGCATTAAATGATAAATGTTAATTTTTGTTTTTCTATTTGTAGCATCTAACAAGGGGAGGGCAGTAGTTATAAAGGTTATTAATTTCTAGTGTTATATAAATAAGATTTATGGAAAGTATTTTTTTCTGTGGGAGGTGTATAAGTAAAACATTTTTCTAACAAGGGGAGGGCATGACTAAGGAAATTCATTTTGGGTCGAGATTTGGTGTACTAGTAGTACTCCTTTAGGGTGTTCAACCCCCAATGTAATAGTGTTGAATGGCCAATCAATTAGGAGAAAATAGCCTTCAAAATTCATGCTTAGCTTTTATACAGTTAAATTTCAATTATCACCAACGATGGATGCAATGACTTGATTGGTAGAGTACCTATTTACCACGCGACCGGCCAAGGTTCGAGACGCGCAAGCAATATTTTTTGTGTTTTATTTTTTAAATTCATTTAAGTATTTTTAAATTTAAATAAATTTATTTAAAAAAGACTTATTAAATATTTATTTGATTTTAAAACAAATAATATAAAAGATATATATTATTTTTATTATATTATTTATACAATAGTTTTCTTATAATATTTTATTTATGGTATGTTGTATTTCATATTATAAAGCTATTTGTAACTAATTTTTATAAAAAATATCATTTAATGTTGACATAATTACGTTAATTATTTTACTTTTTAAAATATAAAATAATTATCAAAAATATCATTTAATGTTTAAGAAACTTTATTTTAAATAAATTTATTTAATTTTAAAAATAATTAAATAAATTTAAGAAATAAAACAAAATTGTTTGTGTGACTCGAACCTTGGCCAGTCGCTTGGTAAACAGTTACTTTACCAATCAAGCCATTGCATCATTGGAGATAATTGAAATTTAATTGTATAAAAGCTATGCATGAATTTCAAAGGCTATTTTCTCTGAATTGACTGGCCATTCAGCGCTATTACATTGGGAGTTGATCACTCTAAAGGAGTACTACTATTACATGAAGTCTCATCCTCAAATGAATTTCTAGCCATGCCCTCCCCTTGTAAGATATCAAAAATTCCTTCTTTAATGTTTGAGGATTAGAGGTAACAACTTCCTCAGATTCATTCTTTTATTTATTTATTTATTGCTATTTGTTTCCATAGTATTTTTCATCATAAATATGTCAATTTTCTTTGTCACTTTTTTTTAATATAGCAGTTATTTCCCATAGATTAATCTTTATAAAATCGTTCTGAATGATTTAATTTTGTCTTTTTTTCTTGGTAAGTACATTTTGTCCAAACTTTGTGCAAATTTTGTAAAGAGAAGTTTTATTAATCCCATGACGCTTTTTTCTTCGAGTTTTTATAGCTTGTTATAAATTTTCAATGAATATCAGCTTTCAGTTTTTTTCTAATTCCCTGATAAAAAATACGCTTTCGCTTGCTTATAAATTCGTGTTTTGTCTGCATAAGTCTTTAATGCCCCTTCCTCACAGTCTGATTATCAAACTCCAAGAGTCCCATACTTGAGAGATATTGACTCAAGCTCCCAATTCAACCTCACAGGAATAGCAGTTGTATTACACAAAATTAACATCTCACATGTACATGTCTTTACTGGCATCAGAAGGCTGAGATAGCCTAGTGGTCAAGGTAACAGACTTGTGACCATCATGTCATGAGTTCTAGCCTGGTACCGCTGAAGACCCACCGTGCAGAAAGGGCCAATGCACACTAAATATGTTGAGGTTCAATTGTGCTCCCATTGGTGTGGAAATTAGAAGAGGGAGGTACCAGCTCAGGTGTCATCCTCGTCACTTGATCATGGTTCAAAATTACAAGGTCTGTTGCCAAAAGCCCTCGAACAGTTGAAGAGTGGAACGTTAATATTCACTCACTCACCCCAGTGATGCTTTCTACACATTCCATTGTTTTGAAATGCTTTCCAAAGTCTTGAAACAGTGCTATGTGGGTGATATCAAACTATTATTTTTCGCCCTTTTTCAATCTTCACAGTAATATGTTGACAAGTAAAATTATCTAAATGATACTGGGAAGACATCTAAAACTTTGTCTTTTAACTGAAACTTTCACTTTGAACATCACTCATTTGCACTCGTCTAATCCTTTACCTCTTTTATCAGCACTATCAGTTGACAAACACATTTTGAAATGCAACATTTGCATGTGCATAACTCTTCCACCTATGTGTGTTTTGCACTTATTCTAATTTCCTTATTTTCCTAACTTTAATTTTGTATTTGCTGTGAGTGATAACATCATTCGTCCTTAGCTATGTCCCCCAGTATTAAATACAATATTCATACTACTTTATATATATATATATACATGAAATATATTTGCCCGGGAAAAATTTACTTTTGATTAGAGGTGATTAAGTAGTCATGGCTGAAAAATTAAAGAGGCTTGTTTGTGATCACATAATTTATTTGAGCATGCTCTTCATACAATACCAAAATGCAAGAGAGGGAATTATTCAAACATCAAGTTTTTATATGCAGGGAAGAACAGGGAAAAACATATAAAAAATACATTCATGTGTTTTGGCGAAAGGAATAATTAGTTATTCTTAGAAATGATATACATCACTGTTTATGGAATATTAAATCCCAGTCGGTAAGGTGCACGAAAACAATTAATGATCTTGTATTTCTTGGAATCGCCCATAAATCTGTTAAAAATTCAAGGGCTAAATAATCAGTAATAAATATACCAACATAATGTTTTTAATGCTTTAGAAAAAGATAAATTGAAACATTTCTAAATAGTGTTTTAGGATTTATGAATTAGATGTTATTAGTAAAGGAGATTCTTATTATGAGTAGATATCAATTTAAGTTATTATATATATATGGGGTGGTCCTGAATTCATGGTACAAATTTTAAGGGTAGGTACATGATATTGTGTGTATATAATAATTATTGTATAGGAATGTATGGGTGCAAGTGACATGGTGAGGCACAAACACATAAAATAAGAGACAAAAGGAAAGACAGTGTTCATTGAAAGCGTCATTGACAAGTGTAATGTTTGCAATAACTGTTCAAAATTGCATCTACCAATAACAAAACATGCTTGAGAGCATCAGTTGAGCGATTGGCCTGCACATTCAAAGATTCATTCGTAATGCAGCTCTGCCACTACCATTTGCAAGGCCATACATGTCTGCTTATTCAGCTTACATAAAATCTCCCATCATAGACGTCAGCACAATTGTAAATGGGGCTTTCCCCTACTAAGATGCATCCTGTTCAACGGTGGCTTGACATCCACTGCCCCCTACCAACAACACAGTCAACCAATAATTCAATTTCTTTTTTATTTTGTTTCCCCTGTTTGTGTCTCACCACGTTACTTGTGCCCATACATTCCTGTACAATAAATGATTGTTACACACAATGTCCTGTTTGTGCCATGAATTTCGGACCACCCTGTATATATGAAAAAATCGTGGCCATAGATAATGATTAACTGATAGGTCATGATTTTTTGGCAATGAGGATGAGATTTCTTAATTAGATCATTATTAACTTGTTGATGTTGCATTGCTTTGTGGCACGAAATCTGGTCTATTGAACATGTAGTGACAGACAAACATACACATCTTAAACACAACACAGAAAACACACAGCACAAAAATACACTCATGCGTTACGTGGTGACAAAGATAAAGAGAGATTTTTCAGAATCTCGATTACGGTTATTCCCATCAGGCGAGCAGCCAATTATGTTAACCAAAGTATAGGTAAATAGTCTCACCCCCTTTCGTCGTCGATTGGTCGAATTTCCTGATTGAGTGGCGGTCACGTGTTTCTGTGGCGTTTGATCGCGTGATCAGAAGTCATCGGGAAGGTGATGACTTCCGGAACGAGGGATATAAAAGCAAGATGTTACATTTTAGATTCTCTCAAACAGGTGCTCCGTGCAAATGCTTTCGATCTTCTTTTGATATCCCTCTTTAAAGTCCCGATTTAGTTCACGAGACGTTGATACTCACTCTCTCAATCTTGCTAGCTGGTTTAAATCAATGAGGACATGAATTGTCTGCTCAGAAGTATAATTTTTGATCTATGATGTCTCGGATGTTTTGATATCATCTTTGGAACTTGTTTTTATTTTTTATGAATTGGATCGTTGAATTGCTGTTGGTTAATAAATAATTCCTGAAGAAATATATAGTCATCATTCAGGTTATAAATAACACTGTGCAACTCTGCTGCCACGTAGTTGTGGCAAACAAATTATTTATACGCGAGTCCTAAAGACCAGGACCATTACAAACATGTTCAAGATTAAATTAATGAAAATTATTTCATATTTATATGTATACCATAAAATCTGGCATATAACGCACACCTATACTTACTTTCAAGCTACATATTTTTCATTTTTAAGTAGGTTCACAGTATAACGCGCATCCCCTTTTTTAAGAAGGAACTTGAAATGTTCGTATGCAATTACGCATTTGTGATCATGTACTATTATGTTCTGAAGACATTTATTTGAGTATTATCCTAAGCTTCTTAAAAAATATTATATTTATAGAACTGCAATCCTTTAATTCATTAGATATGTGATTTCTTTTAATTAAACAGCATTTCAGTATATGTAAAAGTCTAATTTTTTAATTTCGTTTCTTATTTTTCATTTCTAAGAGTATTGTTTTTATACCCAGCATATAACGCTCACCCTTAATTTTTATCTTAATTTTTTTTTGTTAAAAGTGTGCTTTTTATACACCGGGTTTTAGGTATATATTATACATATTGCGTAAAGCTGCATATTATATCATTGTATAAAGGGAGTATGGAGGATTTGTGGACATATAACTGAACCAATCCGAAATAATTAATAAGTATCTAAAGAGAAATTATGTTAATATTTTTTAGAAGAGCTTAGAAAATTTCCATCCCTTTAACCCCTTTGCGACCGTCGGTGCAAATATGCATTCTTCACAGATGCATCTCATGGCCGGGTGGTGCAAATGTGACTTTTCAGCTGGAACGTTTTTAAAAGACCCCTAGATGGCACTCTATGTCCATTAAAATTGAAATCAAATGTAGCTAGAGTAACCTGACCTTCAATTAGTTTATATTCTGCCTGGATTTGATATTTTGCACATCAGCTGAGTAGGGGGGAGGGGGTAATTGAAGGTCAACAAACTTATAACTCATCGAAAACTTTTACTTATTCTTTTTACTACAGTGTGCAGTGTTTTAGCATCAGTTCTGCTTAAGATTTTGTTGTTTTCAGATATATTTCGCTTACTTCTTTTCTTATTTGGTAAAATCTTGTCTCCAAATTATTATGGCGAGAAAACGTTACTTATCAGATGAGGAATATATTCGTATCTTAAATGAACCAATTAGTGATGTAGATGAAAGTGATGATTCCTTTTCTGCAGAATAAAAAAGTGATTTTTCAAGCGATTCTGACACGGACATTTTGTCGGAGATGGAGCTTGCTGAGTTTCTGCCTTCCACTTTCCATACTCAATCTTCATTTTAATTTTGCTATTTCTTTTTGTAAATAATCTTTGTCGTAATTTTTTTTATTAATTTGAAAGTGTGGTAATAAGTTTTGTCAATGAAAATTTTGGAAAAAATTAATAGTGCTTACAAAATTTATTTCCCAAGGTAAGTCATATATTTTTATATAATTTCTTGTAAGTTAAAAAGGAAAAACGTTATTAATTATAGTTTTAATGTAACTGACAACTTGTGTAATAATCTAAAGGGGTACCAAAAATTTCGACACTAGGACTGAAATTTTATTATTTATGCATTTTATCAAGTTAGTCTTAACAACAAAAACGCCCCATCCTGAAGTGAGTAGTCCTTACACATTCGCCCCATCCCTAGCGAGGAGCTCGCAGAAAATCGCCCCGTCCTAAACAGATTAAGTTGTTACTTTTTAAAACCAACTCTCATATTTTAGCCATAATAGAAAAACCATCATACCGGACACTATCAATTTTTGCATAAAGTCGAGATTAGGTATGATCAGTAAAAGAGTATTACTGTCCGACATAGAGGTAAATGAAAATATAATTGTTAGACAGTTTATAAAAACTTGTTAATGGTTTTCCAATTTCCGTGCTGTGATCTTGGATTCGAGTCACGAATCCTGTTTGAATCTGATCTGTGGATGTTTAGTCATCTGTAGTTGGCAACACCTTAAATGTTAATGAGGATGTGTTATAAATATACAACTGCAGATGACGAAAGGAGGTGTAGATGTTTTTGTGTTCGAGTGGCACGGGTATCCACAAGGTTGGGCTCAAATGATTCCTTTCTTTAAATGCTTTAAAATTGAAATATATTTTTAAGTTTACTACAACTTAATGCAGTGGTGCGACAGCTCATGATGGCCTAGGCCTACTGTGCTCAACTTAGTATATGCAACCATGGGCCCTGAGGTGCATGAGCAAATGTTCCGGTCAGGTGGTCAGTCTGACGCGAAACCCCCCAGTGTTAAGTTTCCAAGCAAGCTTGGTGCTCATTTTATCGACCCACTGAAGGGATGAAAGGCTGAGTCAATCTGGCCCAGTCCGGGGTTTGAACCTCGGACCTGTGGAGTGGAAGCACAATGCACTAACCACTCAGCCACTGGGCTTCTAAGTTTACTACAATAGGTAGTAAATGTTTTTTGATCCTCGATAAACTACTTTTGAAAACCTGATCTCATAATTAGACCTGCCATGTCTATGAATACTCTCGAAGAGAACAATAATAATCTTTAATGTTTACATCCTGACCCTAAAAATGAAATCTGCTGTATTAATTATTTTAGAAAATTAGATTATGTGCTTGTTTTCTTATTTCAATTTTGCACTCAGGTTATTAGGGTAATAAAGTACAATCATTACATAAACCAGTTTGTAATAATAAGGTACCAGAAGTTGGCACTAACTTTTGTATAGTGTTTTGGTTTTGCAAAAAAAAATATTTAGTTCTTAATAATTAATTAATTAAAACTGTCTATATAGACATACATACACGCACATATGCATACAGATACATATTTTGCAGAAACCACTTTTTTAAGTCGGGAAACCTTGCAACATTATTTTCTTCAAAATATCATTTATTATAACAACAATACTTTCTCTATATTATAAAAATAATAACTTTATTTTATTTTACAAATTCAAACACTGCTTACCAAAATCAATATCATGAATAGAATATAGAAGAATGATTCAAGGAATGCAGCAAATAGCTTGACATAAGAGTTCCGTATAAAGTCATCATCCTAATTTTTAGATATTAAATTGTTTCATGACAAAATATTGCTCATAATGAGGTATAGTCAAAAATATATAGAAACAAAAATAAACATTTCTGTTACGCTCTGAAGAGCAGACATAAGTAATGTGCTAGATTGAGTAAGACATACTTTTTTTTCTATTTTATGATCAGATTTAGAGCAGGCAATACCTACACATCCCACTGTCTTAAATGTCAGTAGCGCATACAGGCTTTTGTATTGGAGGTTTACATTTTGAATAACTGGTACACAAAAGCACCAAAGCAGAATCTTTAAGCTAAAAGTTAGGCACATGTTGATCTATGGGGAAGGAGGATGCACCCTCTCCTCTGTCACCAGCACCGGTTGTTTGTAATTGAGCACTATCATAGTTTGAAAGAAAAGGGAAGGAACATCCCTGGCACCACACAATAATACAGAATCACATCATTCACCCCCAATTTTTTGCAATTAGCGATTGTAAAAGCTCATGTCAGTTATTTGACAGGTTGTTTTATGTAACATAATACATTAATACAGAACCAATATTTTTTTGTTGCCTTCTTAGAGTGGTACCCAGTCGGGTCACATTTGTTTTCTGAGTTTTGAGTCCACCAAGTGTCCTTTGAAAAATTGTATTCTGTTCACAATAATTCAGTGCATATTTATGGATTAAAAGGCAAAATCAGAGCTATTAATTGTGCTTTATTGTTTAATAAATTCTCTTTCAAGTTATTTTTCTCTTCTTTTTTTTTAGAGTAAATATCTTGCTTTCAAGCTCTCACCTCTTGCCAAGACTTTACAAGAAGATCCCTCTTGTCAGTTACTAATGGTATTGAGAAGATACTTAAAGCAAGTAAACTTAGAAGCCGTTGAAGAAAACTTAGCTTCTGAATATATTCCTCCTATGAAAACAGTATATCGTGGTCTGATTGCATTAAGTCGTCAATGGAAAAATGTTCTGTACATGCCTTTTCTAGTAGAACAAAATATTCGATTCCGTAAAAACATGAGACCTTTAAATTTATCTTTCTCTCCCCCAAAAATTGATGCCATGCTATCCAGTATTGAAGATAATGACAAATTATCTTTAGATGAATGTGACGTAACTGATGAAACTACAAATTTGCTGATTGCTGAAGGTGGATCTTTAACTATTGCACAGGGACAAAAAGTTGCACCAACCCAAGGAACACCACCAATAAAATCATATTCCAGTCCTGAAACAGGCTCTCGCTCCAGCAGTAGTCAACAAGAAATTACAGAAGAAGCTGTAAGTAGTGGTTCTGGTCCTCATAAATCTAGACGAAAGCTCCCGAGTTACCCACCTCGTACTTCGAGGGCTAGTGTTGCATTTCCACTTTTAGGAGGACCTCTTGATTCTCCTGGTCGTTATGCTGGTGGCATGAATAGCAAAGCTAATGGATTTGTGTTGCAACAATATGGAGTCAATGCCATATCAAAATTAAAGAGAAACGATAGTAGACATAGTTTGAAGTCAACTACTTGGAGTCTATCCAGTATCGAACCCAATTTACAATCATCTGTATTTGGTACATCTCAAAAAGGCTTTATTAATGGTGATATGGATCAAGTTGATGAAGATTTGTACAATTGGATGGCAAGGCAGCAAGATTATATCCGAAATACAAATAATCAGAAAAGAGTTGAGCATGCTCAATTAGATTCAAAGAAAAGTACATTTGCAACTGAAAATAGTTTTGAAACCGAAATACCTAAATCTGTAGCTGCAGCAGTCAATTTTGCTCCTCTAAGTATTCAATTAGCTGATGCTCATGTTATTTTTCAGCCTCTTTTGAATAGTATTGGTGTTCCTAATCAAACTCATCATGCTTCTTTTAGTGCAATATTTGGCCCTAAAATATCTGTATCTGGTGCAGTGGAGATGTTAAAAATTGATATTGTTGAATCCGAATATCAAAGTAATGCACGGCAAAAGAAAAAGACAAATCGTAAGCAAGCAAACATGCATGGTAAATTTTTCATTGATACTAGCATGGACACTCCTACATTTATTTGTGACAAATTTTCTTTAGAAATGGAGTTACGAGAGACACTGCATCAGAGGGCAGAAAGTATTAGTAATGACATTCTTATTACTGCACCTGCTTTACTCCTCATGGCAAATGATTCTAGACATTCTATAGTTATTAATTTTACTGTAGATATAAATTTCGTTGCCCAACAAGTTAATATGCCTTTACTTCGTTTGTTGCATCAGTTTTCGACTATGTACGAGAATATTAAAGAAACTAGGCTTGAACTTAAGGCTAACAGACTGAGTTCGTTTAAAGAAAGCATGAAAAATGAAAAGAAAGGATTTTCACCATCTGAGAGTCAAACTGGAAGTTACAGACTCAACTCTCCTAGACCTCCCCCTGCAAAGTTTAATACTCCAACCCCTACGCCTACAAAATCGTCATCTGTGGGTGTAGCTAGTTTGACAGCAGGCATTCGGAGACCACACACTCTTTCTCAAAGACTCAGAGCTAGTACCAAAGGTTATACAAATTTACAAGAAATGACATCAAAAGAAGAGCGCTCTTCCAGTCCTCTTAGTTTCACTTTAAGTGAATCAGTAGCTATTGATATTCCAGATACTTGTTCTGCACCAGCTTCTGAGCATACATTATTAGGAGAAATTAAAGAATTGCATCCGAGATGTTGGAGAACTATGTTTTACTTATTGGATTTATATGATACTATGCCTGAACCCAAAACTGTTAATGAAAGGTAATTTCATATTATAATTCTTATACATTTGAATTATTTAAATTTATCATTTGTTGAAGATCATTTATGTTTGAATTAATTAAAAGAAGTTTTCAAATCATATTTTTTATAATTCGATATAAAATGAATACTCTTTAGTTTTTGATTATATAGTTAGATTACTATTCAGATCTAACAAAAATGTACTAGTTATTATGATGGGGTTTATTGCTTTCATTTTCTTAATTTTTGAAATAGGGACCCTTGTATGTTAAATTATTAAGCAGGATTTGCAACTTTCATGTCAGATTTCAATTTCATTAGAATTATAATTTTGGCTTCCAAAATAGTTGAGGATTGTGTTTCTGAACTTCTCGGAGTTTTTTCACTGCATATGAGTTTTTCTTGTAAAAATTTTAGAGCATTCAATACTTTTTTCTATTTAAGGTGAACCATTAAGTAACCGTGCAAATCAATAGATCAAACATTAACATAAATGTTTCAGATTTAATGCAAGTCTAGAAAGAATAACATCTCAACTCCTTCCTTACTTACACCAATTTAAAGGGCTTTTAGAGGCATGTTTAATCTTACACAAATTCATCTGATAATTTATGTCCAGTATAACGGGGAATGTACCCCCAGGCTGTTTAATTCCAAGTCTGATATATATAGCCATAATCCGAAGAACTTTTCTTTTAAGCATATTATTCGTTTTTTTCGACAACAATGAATTCAAATTTTTTTATAGGTGATCTTCATCTATAATATGATTAACTCCTAGTAAAAAAAGAATTGATTGTGTGAAAAATAAATTTGATTGTGTGCGTTTTTGTTTCGTATTCTTTTTTTTAAACTTTAAATTCCTAAAAGTCTGAAAAATAATAATTTTTTTAAAGTTTTTATTTGTCATACAAAGTGATGTTAAAAGCTTATCTTTTACCTTAGATGTTCTGCTGTTCACCTTCCTCAAGAGCGAAAGTCTCCTGATGTATCTGATGAATACAAAGGCAATGGAAAATATGAACCACTGAAAGAACAGCAAGTTGATATAGATGCTCCTGATGCTGGAAGCTCAGTAAAACCAGAAAAAACTACTTCACCTGTAATGCATAAAGATCACTTAAAAGGTTTTACAAAAGGTAGCATTATGATAATTTGATTTATATTTATACAATCATTTCACTGTAAATATTTTCATAAATTAATGTTCAAATATCTATATTATGATTAGCATTATACTTTGCTTTAGAACTTATCTATGTGTTGGTGTTTTTTTTATTAATAATTTAAGTCCTTTATCCTTTCTGAATTTATGTTCAATAATTCAACGTGGAGAGATTTGTATTTGGTTAAATGTGTAAAAGGTTTACATCTATTATCTATTATTTTGTTTTATTTATCAAAACATAAAATATCTAATTTCTTCTCAAAACTTTTCAGCTAGCATATTTCCTGAATGTTAATGTAAAATGCATAGAGAGAAGAATTAATGAAAGAAATATGTCAGACATAAAATCGTCCCACACACATATACTCAATCATTGCCATTCGATTATATACAGAGTGTTGCCGAATTTGAATAACAAATTCAGGTGGGTGATAGTAGGCAGCATGGGGACATCAAATCACCACAGAACATAGGGTCGCAAACCACTTTTAGTCGATGAAAATCAGGATAATAGTAGCCGTCGGGTGTATCATAAGCCAGACGAGAGGAATGGCTAAAGGAATGCTGGAATATGGAGCACCGTGGTAGGGTTCAGGAAACCTGCATGTATACAAACTTCCCACTCATTTGGGGAGAATAAAAGTGGTGAGCAAGTTGTCATGGGGGGGGGCGTTGCATATAGCATGGGATTGCATTTGATAACAATTACACGAAAAAGGAATATGCGGATAGGCACCTTATGTACGGTTCGATTCGTTGCAATGGACATCTAGCACATGGAATGTACCAGGACCATTTTCCAAGGAGGCGATGTCCGCACCATATCATGTCATACCAACTGGGCTATGAACTATGCACCCACAAACTTCGAACAATTCCTGTGACAATCACTTGTTGCATGTCTGACATCAACATGTAATGCATTTTTTGTATTGTAAACATTTTTTATGTCTAATAGATATTTCTTATCTCTTATTGCCCCTTTTCATTCCACTCGACATCATATCCTTCATAATATTTTTGCGAATTACTCTGACTAAATATGTTTGTTGAGTCCATGTTCTGTGATGATTTGTCGGTTGAATTAGGCAACACCCTGTGCACTCTGAGTTAAAAAAAAAGTGTATGTGCTTATTGACCACATGATAAAAGTGATAACTTCAAATTTTCCAATGTTATTTCAGGGATTAGTTAAGTGAATAAAAAACAAGGGGATATTATATTAGTATTGTCATATAAAATTATTTATTCATATGTCTGTACACATAAAGTAATATTTTTTGCTAAATATACATATTTGTTAATTAATTGTATTCTAAGAAAGAAACAATAGGTTTATGGTAGCTGAAATAGGTTATAAATACTTTAGATTCAAAATTATTTAAATATTTAAAAAAAAACTCCGTCAAGCGTATTTCCGTACTTTGTTGTGCTTTCATTTGGATCATTGTATTTCTTGTTTAAGTTGGGCTAGGAAAACTTATGCCCTGAGAGGAACAGTGCATGACAGCTTTTTGATGACGTGACGAAAGGAAGAAATACTGCACTACTTGCAGTCGCTGTCAGTAATATAAAGCTTATGTCATTTATTCTCCTTTTTAGGTCATAGACTAATATTTCCACATTTATATTAATTTTTTTTATAATTCTCACTTAAAATATTTTCAGATAAAAGTTATGTAATAATACTTTAGAAGGATGTCTAATATTTTACCCGAAAAAAGGACAAATATCACTCATGAAAGGCTCATGAGAGTATAATAAACATCTAAGAAAAAACTGACTCATTGTAAAATAATTTCAATCTGATAAAACAAAAAAATTCCTGTTTACACTAATAATTAATCTTTATAAAACTGTTCTTGCATATTAAAGCGTGTTTTTAGAAGATGTATTCAAGCAAAGAAATCCAGTATTGATGCATATTAATTAACATAAAAGTACTACAAAAGTGCATTGAAATATATTTATAAATATAGACAAAAGTTTTAAAATTAGCTGATGTAAAACGAAAAATTTACAAAAAAAAAATTTTTTTTAATGGATTTCATTAAGATGAACATTATTTTCACTGCCATCTTTGTAAAGGAAAGCAAATAATAAACATATGTTTTGATTTTACCTTAATATGATAAAAATATTAGTACATTTTTTTAAGTCTTAAGGGAAAATACAAAATAAATTAAAAGTAAAATCATAATTACTGTTCGCAGTTTTGAAAAAAATGAAGAACAATTGAAGAAATTGTATGTGTGTGTTTGCTGATTTGAAATTGCGTCAACTATCTCTCTTCGAAAAAGAGTATTTTCTGAAGGGTCATTTCAACCCTATTTTTATTACCCCTTGAGCAGGTCATAAAATAAAGAATGTGTTTCTGTTGGGGGCTTTGCAGAGGGAACCCTTCTAGAGAACATTTTCCCATGGCAGTATTTTTACCAATAAAATGAACTCTGCCTGCTTTAGGAATAATCTGATATTTTCACTGATTTTCTAAAAACTTTGTTGACGAGAAACAATTTACTATACCAGTAATTGTCTTAAGCCAGTCTAATGTTTAAATATATAAGTAAATACAGAGAAATTTTTCAGTACATATGTATAAAAAAGAGAAAAAAATATTTTTTTTTGTAAATTATTTAATTTTTAATGATGCAAATACAAAGAGGGAGAAGACTGTAGAGCTGCAAACGTCTCTTAAAGCACAGAGTAAAAAAGCAAACCCG
>BMAV01026124.1:132034-149950 GCA_019973955.1 Trichonephila inaurata madagascariensis | reverse complement strand
GTTTTCCGAATACAAGCGAAAAAAGCCGAAGGAGCGTTACATTCCCGAGCGTGAGATTCATTCAAGTTCACTCTAGCAAATCACGCCAATAGAAGTTATCACTTCAAATAGTTGCTCTTGGAATGAGTTGACTGGAAATTTAGATGAAGGTTGTGTGCATTTTCTTCGGAAGTGTAAATCATCAAATTTTCTAAGTTTGAGTGCGAGATGCACAGGATAGATTTCGAACTCAGTGCACACCGGATCATAAAAATATATCCAATAGCATAACAAGGTTGTTCTTTCATTTGCTCAGTTGTGTTGGTTAGATAGTTTTTCATTGTATTATTCCTCAAAGAAAAGTTTGTAAGCAATTTAGTAACTTCGAGAGTTTTAACAAA
Organism: Trichonephila inaurata madagascariensis; assembly: GCA_019973955.1. Classification (NCBI taxonomy): domain Eukaryota; kingdom Metazoa; phylum Arthropoda; class Arachnida; order Araneae; family Nephilidae; genus Trichonephila; species Trichonephila inaurata. The sequence goes on along the minus strand of BMAV01026124.1, from coordinate 149,570 downwards.
TGGTGTATAGTTGGACTCCGTGAAGAGGATTGATGTAATAGGCAGGTTGTGCTGCCTTTGGATTGAAGAGATGTCTTTAATGCAAACTATGTAGGAGTGGATACAACAAGGCACATCCCAGCATTAGTCAGATTCTGAATCCAAACAAACCAGATGGAGATGTAGATGATTTAATCACAAATAATATATAAGATAAGCAAAATAATTATTAAGAATTAATTCATCCTTTTTAAGAAGAAAACTATTTTAGATCGTTAAACTTTCTTTATTCTTGTTAGAATATTCTGGTTTTTGCATCGCGCTACGGAATGTCAACAACTTTTTTTTGTTGCCAGATCATGAAAACTAAATTTACAAAAACAAAGATATTATATAAGTAGAGATGCAACATTACTCCTTCCCCAGTAACATAGTTACGATACAATATGCAATACATATACAAATAAAAGTAAAAATACAGCAAATGAGAGTCATAAAATAATATGCAGTTAATCTCTGTAACGTGCTGGAAACGTTACATGTCTACCAGAGCTTGTAGTTGTTCTTTGGACATCTTTTTTCAGCAAATCTGGTGGCTGTTTTTCAATTTTTCTTTGCACAATCAGTTTTTTCTTGGACAGAGTTGGTGCATGTTCTAATTGTTTGAAATGATGAGGATTATCACCATCAGTTGACAACAAATATGCAGGTTTTAATCTGTCTACAGATATATTGATGTCCTTGCCTTTAATTTTCACAGTAAAATATTTATCGTATCTTTTTGCCACTGAAAACGGTCCATTGTACGGAGGTTCGAGTGCTTTTTTCACTCTGTCAACACGTATGAACACATGTGTACTGTTATGCGTCTTTATGGACAAAGTGTTTTTGAGAAGGTTTTCAGCGAGTTTTTAGTGGTTGTAACTGATCCATTTGTTTCTGTAATTCTTCTGCAAACGTATCTGTATCCAAGACATTTTTCGGTTTCTCGAAAAATTCTCCTGGTAATCGGATAGTTTGTCCATAAACCATTTGTGCAATGGTGTAATTTGTGTCACTACGTAGAGCTGATCATAATCCTAACAATACTGTTGGTAAGGTCTGTGTCCATTTAACTGAGTTATGCGCTCTGATGGCTGCTTTTAAGGTATGATGAATTCTTTCAATTTTTCCATTACATTGTGGATGATAGGATGTTGTTGTGCATACTTTAAATCCACAAATAACACCTATGTTTTTAAAGAGCTCAGATCTAAATTGAGTACCTTGATTAGTTATCACACGGTATGGCATTCCAAAGCGCGAAATCCAGTGATTATAAAATTCTCGAGCAACCGTTTCTGCCATGATATTTGATAAAGGAATGACCTCTATCCAACATGTGAAGCGGTCAATGCAAGTAAGGCAATTTATTTTTCCTTCTGATATAGGAAATGGACCTATGATGTCAACATGGATACACCGAATCGATCATCTACTTCTTGGAAGTTGCCAATTTGTGAATGTGTATGTCTATTAATTTTGTTCTTTTGACACTGGATACAAGATTTTGCCCACTGATTGACATCTTTTCGAATGTTTAGCCAAATAAATCTAGAAGCTATTTGTTTAACAGTAGATTTCACACGAGGGTGAGCCATGTTGTGTATTTTTTTAAACATGTAAATTCGAAGAGGCTGAGGTGTAAATAGACGAATGTTTGCAGATGAAATATCACACCAAAGTAATTTACCAAAGTCGAGGGGTCGAGTTTAAAATTTAAGGATGGTTTAAGCGCAGTTTATTAAGTTCTTCATTATCAACTTGTGCATCAGCAATTTTGTCATAATCTATTTCGGAGATAGATTCGATCCTGGATAATGAATCTGCAACTATATTTTTTCTCCACTAATGTGACAAATATTTGTTGAAAATTGTGATATATATTGTAAATGACGTAACTGTATAGGTGAAGCTTTTTCATTTTTTTTGATGAAAGGCATATGTAAGTGGCTTGTGATCAGTATACATGACAAAATTTCATCCTTCAAGAAGGTATTTAAACTGTTTAACGGAAAGATATATTCCTAATAATTCCCTATCATAGGTACTGTAATTTTTCTGTGCTTCAGTTAATTTTTTAGAAAAAAATGAAATCGATTTCCAACTTCCAGCTTCAAACTGCTGTAATACCGATCTGATCGCAAAATTGGAAGCATCAGTAAATAAAGCCAATTGTAAATTAGGGTCAGGAAAGCTTAATAAAGTAGCATGTGCAAGATCTTGTTTACATTTTTCAAAATTTTCTTTAGCTTCCTCTGTCCAAACAATTTTTGTTTTGTCATTCTTTTTTGAACCTTTTAAATACTCGTGTTGAATAGCTTGATGTTTAGCAGCGTTTTATAAATGTTTTCTATAAAAATTAGGAAGTCCAAGGAAGGTTCTTAAATCACGAATTGTTTCGGGTAATTTGTATGATAAAATTGCATCTACTTTCTCTGGAAGTGGCTTAGATCCTTCGTGTGTTATCAATTATCCTAGAAATTCTAGATGAGTTACTTCCAATGTTGATTTGAGATATTCACTTGAAGACACCATATTTTTGTAAACGATCAAACACAAGTTTCAAATGAGTTTTATGTTCTTCATTTTCAGAGGCTACTAGAATGTCATCCAGGTATGGAAAAACAAATTCTAGTCCTAATAATACTTCATTGATAAAGCGCTGAAAAGTTGAGGGTGCATTTCTTAAACCAAAGCTCATAACATTAAACTCAAATAAGCCAAATGGTGTTATTATGGCTGTTTTTTCCTTATCTTCCTCAGCAATTGGAATTTGAAAATATGCTTTGAATAGGTCAATCTTAGAAAATATTCTTTTTCCTTTTAAAATATGATGAAAATCTTCAATACGTGGAATTGGGTAACTGTCAGGAATGGTTTGGGCATTTAAACATCTATAATCACCGCAGGGTCTAACACTTCCATCTTTTTTATTCACAAGATGTAGTGAGCTTGCCCATGGAGATTTAGAAGGTCGAATGATATCATTATCTAACATAAATTTAAATTCTTGCTTGGCTATTTCTAATTTTTTAGAATCCAATTGACTAGCTTTTGAGTAAACCGGTGGGCCTTTAGTAGCAATATAGTGTTTGACATCATATTTCGTATTAATAACTAACAAATTTGATTTCATTAAATCTGAATATTGTAATAATATATTAGAAAATTTTGATGTTTTATCCATTATGTTAATTTTATTTTCTTGCAAAATAGAAGAAATTTCACCTTTAACATGAAGGTTAGTTATTCCATCTATTAACTGTTTATTTCGGATGTCAATTAACAAGTTAAACTTATTTAAAAAATCAGCACCAATTATTCCTTTATCTACTATAGCAATAATGAAAGGAAACTGGAACTCACGACACAGCCCTAAATTTAGAGTTAAAATTTTATGACCAAAAGTTGGTATTTCTGAGCCGTTTGCTGCATAAAGCTTAAAAGAATCTCAAATTTTATTTTTACATGAGGCAGGAATTATTGATAAATCAGCACCACTATCAACAAGAAAGCGTAAACCGGTGTTTTTGTCAGTTACAAATAAACGGTAATTACGGCAATCTTTATATTCTGTAGCAGGAGAGCTTGCCGCCAAATCTACTGCTTTTCTAAGTTTTCCGATGCCTTATTCCAGGAACATGAACTTTACCATTTATCAGGATAACACTTATTACCAAACATGAAGTGGAAATAACAGTATTTTCCATTTGGGTTGAAACGCTTACGAGATCGACTTCGACTTTTATTTCGAGTTTGATTGGAATTCTTAAATTCACTTCTTGATTTTCTCCTGTTGATAGATAATTCTGAAATCCGTTTCTCCAAAAGGCTGACTTTATCCAGGATATTTTTCATAGCAGAATTATCTGCAGTAGCAGAATAAATTTCTGGCGATGAATTTATTTCAAAAATTTTATCTGCCATAACTGACAAATTTTCTAAATTTTTCGAACTAATAACTAAAATATTTTGATGGAGTCTGGTAATTTATCTAGCCATGATGTTCTTAAAACTTTTTCGGAGATATTAACTCCAGCCAACGATTTCATTTTTCTCAAAAGTTGACTGGGTTTCATGTCACCTAATAAGATTCCAGTAAGTAATTTTTTAATACAATTTGCTTCACTTACTTTGAAAGTACTTAAAAGTCTATTTTTAGCTCAAGAATATTTATTTTTTTCATCACTCTGAATGATATCCCATATATTTTCTATGAATTTTGTATCTAACTGTGCAACAAGATAATTAAACTTAGTTTCTTGTTTAATATTAGCAATGGAAAATTGAGCTTCAACTTGGAAAAACCATATTTTTGGTTTTTCTTCCCAAAAAGGAGGAATTTTAACGCTTACCTTATTAGCTTCGAATGTTTCATGATTCGAATTTGCCATTTCATTATTCTCATCCATCATTTGAATATGTACGGGTCACCAGTTTGTAGACGATTTAGTCACAAATAATATATAAGATAAGCAAAGTAATTATTTAGAATTAATTCATCCTTTTTAAGAAGAAAACTATTTTAGATCGTTAAACTTTTTTTATTCTTGTAAGAATATTCTTGTTTTTAAATCGCGCTACAAAATGTGAACAACTTTTTTTTGTTGCCAGATCATGAAAACTAAATTTACAAAAACAAAGATATTATATAAGTAGAGATGCAACAGAGAGAAGGCCAACATGGAATAAGACGCTGTTGCTGATATCTAACAAGCAATAAGAACCTTTGTTGATCATTCCATAAATAAGTACAACATTGGTTGACGGTTTTACTATGTGGGTCCCTCAGGAGGTTCATTTTCCTTTTGATGAGTATGGGTGTCACAGTCCTGAGGTGCCCTAGGGATCTCCTCCTCCAACCCCCTGCTTTATTTTTCTTTGGAATGAATTCATCTTTCTTTTTTTGGGGGTGGAGGCAGGATTTATGTTTATGATTTTTGTGTAAAGTTTTAACTATTTTTAACAGTGTATGGTTTTGTTTTCCGGGTTCTTTTTTCAAGTTTTATACCTTGTTGGTTTTTATAAACAAAAAATTTTTAATTTTAAAAGCTCAAATGTTTGATTTAATTAACAGGCTGATGACGTACCAGTACCAGTTTTTTGCTTGACAAGCTTCTGTATTTAGGGGCCTTAAGTACCACCTGTTGACGCTAAAATTTCCACTTCATTGAACACCTATGCTTATTCATTCAATGTTGGTATAACCACAGAATTATTAGGTTTGATTCGCTTATTGGAGTTAAACACATTTTGTAAAATAAATCTGCATGTGCAAAATGGTCAACAAATTAATTAATGATTTTCTGAATTGGAATAAATGGCATCATTAAGATACAGTTCACATCATGCTATCGACTGTAAAATTGCACTACCCGTATAGCATCCAATGCGAGGAAATACTGTTAGAGCTCATGAAAGGATCCTTGCAGGAAAAGAGTCCGGGCTGGAGAAGTTGTTTGAGTGGTCAGTAAAAGGGACTAGGAAGAATGCCCTTGGGATCCTCATTCACAAAATTATATTAGATATGGGGGTGGGGAGCTTTAAAATAACTAAAATAATATTGGTGATAGCCTTATTGAATTATTTTCAGTAAAACAAATTGAACAAATAATGAAACTCAAAGCTATTGGAAGTAATGAAATTTTCACTATCCTACGATATTGCAAGTGATATTCTTGAAACCCTTACAGATCGAAACGTTTGGTCTGTTTGAGGAATACCTACTCATTCTAATTGTCACACACACGCAAATATATTCTACAAACATATAGTTTTAACATCTAACTCTTTTGCACACCTAATATCTATTATAGTAAAATGTTAGTTGAATAATCCCCTTTTAAAAAACAAAAAACATTCCCTCCTGCCAAACAACTGATTGTTTGCGAGTTAAAAAGAGTATTTTTTTAACAAGTTGAAAACATTGTTAACTGTTTTAATTTCTTTATTTCAGCCCTCATTATCCGAGATTGGACACCTTTGATTGTTTTTGGTGTAGCTACTGTGCATAAAACACGCCTATTAGCAATGCTGAGTGGCCTAAAATTGGAAGGAGAGTTAAATGGCTTTCATTCTAGTCTGACTCATAAAGAAAGAGTCCGTGGGACTTCTCGCAAATGGAGTGAGTCTTCACTGGCAGGTCAGTTGGGACAAGCTATGGTTGTTGTATTAGAAGGGGTTCAACCAAATCAGCAGTAAGTAAATTCCCAGCACTTTTATTTTTGTCGCTTTTAGCAGTTTCAATTATGTGGTTTTGTCCAATTAGTGTTTTAATAAAAGTATAGAAATAAATTAATCTTACGATAATTTAGTTTTAGTAAATTAAAACGTTTTAAGCTTTTGAAAAAAATGCACAAGATTGTTGTAAAAATTCACATTACAAATTGCTTTTTCTTCTGCATATGCAAATTAACTATTATTTATCAAGTTCACATAATAGTTTGTCATTTGTCCCCTTTGCTTTCTCATGGTAAGCAACTTAGGGCATTTCATGAATCATTGGATATTTTTATTTATAAATGTTAAATTTTTTTAACACTGCAGTTTTTGTTAATATAAAAGGCATATAAGTTGTTAATATAAAAGGCATATAAGTTGTCAGTAATCACTAACAATAATCAGGGATTTTTTTTTAGATCATTTTTTTTTCGCTCAAAATATGCTATTTATTTGGTAAAAACCACCATTTTTCATAAGTAAACCTTTTTTAATGCATTGCATACTTTTTAAATATTTTTTAGAACTGTAGTGAAGATGACAGTAGGAAAGTCGCAAGCCCTATATTCTAGCCAAAATAAAAAAGGGAAAGATCGAAATTCAGCATTGTTAACAATTGGCCCCATAAATATTGATATACCACAACATCCAGTTGTCCTACATGGCATGATGACTCGTAGCAGTCGGCAATTATCCACAACATTACAGGAATTGCGAGCCACTAGACAACCTCTAAGGACAAGGTAAATAATTAATTAATAATAAAATAACAAGAGTAAAAAATACCATTTCTTTTCTCATGTTCTCTTTTTATTTTTAAGTAAATAAAAATGTTAAATGCAGCTAAAATAAGAGGTAAAATATTTTAATATATGTTTAAAGTTTAGTTATTTGATAAGCAATCTATAAGAGTTCAAATATTAACAAAAAAAAGAAGATAAATCATTGATTCTAAAGCTGGTTTTGTTTTTTATTACAAACATTTATAAATCCTCGTGGCATGTAAAATGAAACTCCAGGCCCATCTGCCTTGATTTCCTTTATGTGGCCCAAATCCTAATATTCCTGTAAAAATTTCTTATGCAGAGACAAAAATATTCTTTATCTCTACTTAGTCATTTCCACAAAGAGTTTAATCTCTGAATCGCGCAGTTTATTTGGATTCACCAAGATATGAAGGATTTTCTTTCAATGGCATTGCCACTGTATATCTTCCCTGGTCATCTCTGGAATGAGTGTATTTAAAATGGTCTTCACAAATTTCTAATTCATTGGTTTTAACAGAATCGATTTTTACATTTTCGATTTCCCAAAACTTCTTAATGGAAAGCTTTAGATTATCCACAGCCTGAATAACTTCACAATGTTCTTTTCCCATCCCATCTGAAGAAGTAGATCCAGAAACAACAAATCTGAAAACCATGTTTTGAAGAATAATATTTGAACCCCCCATCTTGAACTGTCCGGGTAACATTGCTTCTTAGAAGACTTCTGCACCTAATAGCATTTGCACGTGCTCTGGAATATTGAAATTTTTGTCAGCTAATTTAAGGTTGGTAATAAACTCTATCTTCGTTGTTGGAACAAGATTTTTGGTTACTGTTGGTACCAAAAAAGTCTAATGTTTTAATATAACTCTCTTCTTTATTGCTAATAGATACTGAAACTCGCAAGTCAATTGGAATTACTGATTTGTTTAATCCCGAAACCGAAAGATTAGTCTTGTATTTTTTCAATCCATTTAACTCGCATAAGCTTGTAGTTACCAAGTTCGAAGTGCTTCCACTATCTAAAATGGCCTTGACTGGGAATAAACCATTTTCACACTGAATGTGACTAATTGCTGAGCTTAGTAAAGCACATTTTTTTTCTGTTTACACTCATTGCGGTTAATAAGTTTTGGATTTCTAAGCTGGGCGCAAAGTCTGGTGCTAATGTGTTTAGAGGTTCAAGGGTGGAATTCTTACTTCCTGGTCCTGCAATCTTTATGCATAATGTATCGTTTTATGATGTCTCTTTTGATACTCTGAACAAACAACTCGATTTACAGTCCTTCTCTCTATGGGATGTAGAAAGGCAATTAAAACAAAGGTTATTAGTTTTAATCAGATCAATTCTCTTATTTATGTGAAGTTTTAAATACACTGCACACTTATATAATAGATGCGATTCAGCGCAACAAACACATTTAGAATCTTTAACCTCACTCAAACCTTGAGTGTTCTTGATGCGCTCTCTTCACTGGATTACTTCTAATAAGGACATTCGACAAAGATTTTTAAGATCTTTCCTCGAGAAGTGTTATACAAGTCTGTCTCTTTGGCAAGCTCCAGTGGGTGAAACCAATCATTTCCTGCTCAAACGGAAATGTGTGAAGCTACCTGTTTTTCAAGCGTACTGAAAATTTTGTCTGACACAATAAGATCGTTTAAATTGTCAAAATCAGAGCCCTTCTTTAATTTTAAGTAATACTGACAATTTGTAATTAAGCAAGAAGTATACTGAGTATATGTTCCATTTGGTTGACACATAGCTTTCCTAAACTGTTCAAGGAATTGATTTGCGCTTGGCTCATATTCTCTTAGTATTATTGATTTTAGTTTTTCATAATTACTAAGCTCATCATCTTTAACATATGTTAACACATTTGATGCTTTTTCTCCCAACAAATTTAATAAAATTTCGGACTTAAATTTCTCGGGCACATTTTTTGACGCAAAGGCTCTCTTTAACAAAGCGAAAATGAATACCCAACCTTCAGGTCTATTAGGCACCTTCAACTTTAGGGTTTAAAAACTTCACCAACACATCCAGTGAGTTACAACCCTCACCTGTTCTCTTGTTATCTAAATTAACTCCAACATGTAAAAGTGCAAGCTCAAGCTCCATTTCCCTTAATCTAGTTTGCTCTGCTTTCTTACGGTTCTTGATCATAAATTGAATTAATTCTTTGACAAATTCAACATCCCCTTTAAAATATTTATTTTCTTTAATAATTTCAGTTAACTCAACAATAGTTACTTTTTCAGCAACAGTCTCACCAAGTTCAAGGGCTATGATACGAAGATTTTCCTTGTGGCAGTTTTTAAACATTTTTCTAAAATTAATTTAGTCCCCAATTTATAATAATAAAAACTTATAAAAGACCACTACTCACGGCGCCTTCAATAGTTCATTTCTTCGGTTCAGCCTGACGGACCACAATGTTGGGAAGTGGTCCCTATGTGTTGCTCTCAAAAAAACAGACGAGGATGATGGCAAAACACCTTTTATTTTCTCTCTCGATTGCTCAAGGTGTATGTCTGAACACTGCAATGGGCACCATAGCTCCATGATCCTACTCGTCTGATCTTCTACACATACACACTAAAAACCCCAACTCCCGTATCGCTTAATACACTTAATCACCTACAGGCGGCACCCACTGCGCATGCTCGAACAACCGGTATGTTAATTTTCTCTAGGAAATTTATCATAACAATGTTCACCCTAAATGTATATGTTCAATACTTAAGGCAGTGAAAAAGATTATCTTTTAAATGCTTATTGATACTAAAGTGTAAATCAAACGTGATAGCTGATTCATTTTTTTGTCAGAAATAATTTTAAAAGCTGTGAAAAATTTAGAAAACTTTAATTACAAAGTGTAAAAAAATTCTATGTTAAAGCTAATTATATTAATCCATATGCATATTAAAAAATAGAGACTATGGTAACCAAATAATCATGGTCTTAAACTCATTGCCTTCGTTGTTGAGTCATTGGTTTGAATCCTGGTTCCACTGAGGACTGCCATTTTGAGAGGCTGATGCACTTTAAATCTCTGGAGGCTCAAAGTCCTTACAATTTAATAGTATAAAAATTTGGAAAGTGGAGTGCCTGCTCTGGTGTCCTCCTTATTACTTGACCAAAGTTTAAAATTTTGAGGTGTGCATCGCTAACAGCTCTCATGTTTCTTTGGGGTGTGATATTAATAATTGAGGTTTGACAATGTATTAGTTTCTTTCAATCATCAAAAAATAAGATATGTGTGTGACCTACTTTTAAATGAGTAACTAGGACTGAGCTTGTACTTCACTAGCATAAAATCTACAGTACATCATGCAAGGGCTTTAAAACCTAGTTTTATTTAAATGACTGCAGTCCCCATTATTCCACACATTGGATCTGCGAAAAGTTTAGTTTCTTAATTGAATTTTTAATTTAGAATAATTTTTTCTATAATAAGAGAGTAAAAAGAGTATTTTACAATCATATTATCCATTAATTAGATGTTTACTATTACAGTTGGAAGTGCATCAAAATTAAAAATTCTAACAATTAAAAGATTCATATTAATAGGCAAAGTATGTTTACATTTTCAGTTAAATTAACACAATTTTTTATACTTTCTGTATTAAAATTGTTTTTATGTGATTTTAGATGATATTGTTCATCATGAGGAAATATTTATGTGAGATATATAATTAAATAATAATGTATTTATAGTAAATGTAATATTTGTTATGTTCATGTGTAAGATATCAGGAGCTTTGATTTTTTTTTCCCCCTAGCCGACAGATTGATGAATACAGTATTGGAGTTGTAAATCATTCTCCTCAGCCTCCTTGGGACACTCCTCAAAATCGTCTACCAGATCATGGTCATGAGCTTATTAGGCCTATTATAATTCAATTTAGTATTATATTAGATAGTCTAACTATAGGAGCTGCCGTGTTGCCTTCTCTTAGGGCTCAATATCAGGTATAACTTTCTATCTGGATTACATTTCATTTTCCCACACTTTTTTTTTTTTTTCATTTCTCCCTCCTCTTTATATTTTATTTGAAAATTTTTGAAAGGTTAAATTAAAGGGGGAAATATATTTTCTGCAATATGGGAAGTTGAAGTATTAATTTTAAAAAATTCTAAACTAGAGGAAATTTATATACAAATGGCAATTATTTTTTCATTTTGTTTCAAAAAGAATGAGATGATAAATTCGGCAGATATTTTTTTGAAAAAAGATCTTATGGATATCCAGTGAATATCATTTGAATATCTATTACAGAAAACAAAAATATCAACAAGAATAAAGTTTTATTTTTATAAATTTTGGTTAAAATTGATCTTGTGTATTAATATGAAAGGGAATGAAAATAGATATTTAATTGATAAATAATAATCTTCTTCGTACTTGAGGCCAAAGTTTGGCTGTTGGTTTGAAACCCTAATTGTACAGATTCAAATTTATCTCAACGAATTCAAATTAGCTCTTAATCTGTTGCAGCAGTTCTATTGTCAGAATCTACTGGAAAAAACTAAGCCTTATTCTAGATTGTCAAATTATGAAAAATTGATAGTTTTACCTAATTGAATAACATTTTAATACAAAATATCTTTGCAACTGTTATTATTTTATTTTTTTATACCTCCTATACTGTGAAAAATATGCTGTTCTGTGGATCTCCTTATTAAATTTATCAAAAACATCAAACTCTAAATGAATTTTCGGGTATTATTTTTTTTCTTTAAACACCCATTATTCCCAAAAATTTATTTGGATAACAAAAGAATTTCGAATTTCTTATATAATCATTGAAGTATTATAATTTATTTTAAAAAATTGTGAAATTAGCTAAAATTATTTATATTAAGTAATGCAATTCTGTAAAATAAGTATTTCTGACCAGAAAATATTAGTTAATTTTTCTTTCAAAATGTTTGCATTTTGAGTAAGTTACCTTGAAATATTTTGTAAAGGCAAGGGTGTTTTATATTTATAATTTTCTGTGAAAAAAATACATTTAACTGTTCTGTTCAGGAACTATAAGTCTATTTTGATAAGAATAGCTTGTTTTGTAAATTTTGATTCCTCTCCTTTTTCTTTATATTTTAAAATATGGATGTTTTTCATTCTGTACATGTAACAATGTTTGCATAAAAAAAAAATTAAAAACTTTTTGTACATGTCTTTCATGTTTCCACTGAAATTATTTTCATTTTAGTTAAGTTAGCCTCTTTCTCGATAAAGTTCTTGTACTTTTGTTGCATTGTTTTTTCCATCATTGGAAGCAGGGTCATTACTTGAGCAAATGTTTATCTATTCGTTTTTATAATTACTCTACATTTTTCTCAGTATTTTAACAGCATCCATGTTCTCTTTCTGTTACATTTATTGATAGAAATTTTGTCCTATTATATTGTATACTTTTTTTTACATGAAACATTAGATTTGAATTTTTTATTCCACATTTCGGGTTTCATTTATGAGTCGTTTTTTGTAATAAGGAATGTTACATTTTTTTTTAAAAAAGTAATTTTATCTTTTCAAAACTATCTACAATTTTATAACCAAATGATCTGCCTTGACCAGATTTGTCTTATAGCTTTATTATTAGACAAAGCTTATGTAAAAGTGACATATCTCTTCAGTATTTGAGATGTAGTTGATATCAAAATTTGTATTCAGTTTCCCTCTTGTTTTTTGGAACATTTTTTGTCACATTACATTGCCTGAAACAAACGTGGTCAATTAACTCACTTTATTTATTTTTTTAAGATTTCTTTACATTTGCTCATCTTTGCCTAATGCATCTTGGAAGTTATTTCTGAATTCCCTAATTCTTGCATAATTTTGGATTAATATTTTGTCTTTCCTCTGTAAATGGATGTAGAATGCGAGTTATGTCTACACATGGTTGTTATTTTACGCCATGGCCTGCCTTTTCCTTCTGCAGGATTTTCTTCTATATTAATGTTTCATTTTTTTCTCCAGAAAAATGTCTTCGTGTATTTTGATTTAAAATGCTGTATTTGCGTACTGGGAAGATTTTTTCTAATCATACTCATGCTTTGAGTATCACTTGTTATTAAAATTTACTGTTATCTAATAAATATTGAAAAAAAATTGTAAGCACTTTAAAGACGGGATACATTAACTCCTGTCTTTTATGTTTCGACTTTATTCAGCTTTTATTTTCTGTTTTACAAAAAGTATGCTGTAATTCAAACTATATATTTTTCTTTGAATACCATCTTCAATTTATTAATTATAACAGTAATGAATTTTCTATTTCAGGTCTCCTCATTGTTTCTTATTTCATTTTACCTCACACATTTTGACATATAACATAAAGGAAGAAATAAAACATTTCTTACACAATACATATTTGTAGATATTGAGAATTGCATCTTTTGTTATTATTAACTTGCATTTTAAGTAAATATAATTTTGATTTTGAACCATTTTTCTTTTAACCTCATTAAATATTTATTTGATCCCAACCAATATCCTTCTACGCAATTTCAATTAATTCTATAAATGTGTGTTTAGATCTTCTGCTTTTTATTACAATCATAATCTATTGTTGTCTGGAAGATCTTTAAGGAAACACATTAATTTAAAAGATTATTTTTTAAACAAGGTTCATGTATTTATTATTTTTTAGATGGGCCAAGTCACAAGCATGGGAGTTACTGGAAGCAAAGCAAAATTTACTGTGGATCTTCCACAGCATACACTGAGTTTCAACACAAAGGTTTTATTTTATTTTTATACATTTTGATTATTTATATTTATTATAGTCTTTAAAAATTTCTATCTGAATTGTGTAGAAATTTGTACCGACTCTGTATAATTTAATTTTGTATCGCTTTTAAAAAAGTTCATTAATAGTATATATACACAACTCTACACATTGTAGGTCCACCATGAATTCTTTAAAACTCTTGATAAAATAAAAGTTTCTAAACGTGATTTGTATAGTTGGAAAGGATCAATGCTATAGACGGAGGAATACGCAAAACCACCAAGTTACGTGCCTGCACCATGGTAATCACGAATTGAGCACAGGTGATGTGGCACATATATATAAATCTACATTTTATTTTCTCATCAAAACAACATATATGTAATTGTTGTGTATTTTGGGAATTTTTAACTACTATACCATGTAGTTATTATGATACTGTGTGGTCTGTGCTTTCTTCAAAAGATAAATATCAAATCACTAGTAGTATTAAATATTAAGTTGTCTGCATACCAAATAAGGAAACAATGTGTTTTAAAAGTCCCCTCAAAAACTGTCAGCTTTAAGAGTTCCCTCATATTGTTAAATCAAGAATAAAAACGGCACCATATTCGAAACTAATCCATGAGTATGAAAGACTTCAAAAAAAGAACATGCTGATTTATTCTGGTAAAATAAGTATTTTATATTTTACTATGTTTTTTTTTCATATATCTGACTATTTAATTTTTTTTTCTTTGATTCCAGAATGTTTTCAGAGATTAAAAAAAAAATCTGGATTGTTCAGATGGATTTAATTTATATTGCATGAGTGCAAAAGGGAAAAAAAGTATTTTTCAAGTGGAGACTTTTGAAGGGGAATTTGCATGGTCTCAGTAGCTTTTACTTCCCTTGGAACTCTCTCCAATATTTGTCTCATGTAAAATGAATAGTTGTAGTATACCAACATGGGAACAGAAACTTTTACCTTATCTATAAAGATTTCTTTGGAATTGCCTTGCATTTGTGCTAAACAATGTTGTTATTCATTCCAACAGAAGCACCAAATAGTGGCTAGCTCCTATCAAAATTGATCTATTTGACTGGCCGACCTGTCCTCCAGATCTCAATCTTATGGCAAATATTTTGCGGCTGCTAGCTTGCTGAGCATATGAGAATAACTTAAAGTACTCATCTATTGTTGAACTGAAAAAGGCAATTGTATATGCATATAACAATTTAGATAAATCTTCTCTAAAAAGAGTCCTTCTATTAGCATAAATAAAAAATTTAATGTGATCCATAAATGGTTAACCAGAAAACTTTTAATTTCTGTGACCTATGTTCATGTGCAAGACAGTATGATTTTTCCCCCTTGTGTATGTATTTATTGTTAAAAAATTTCAGAATCAATACAAATACTTTGTGTTTGTAAAAAAGTGGTCTGACAAATTTTCAAAGGAAATCTTATGTGTAACAGTGTTGGGTGTATTATTTCACTGCAGTTGTGTTAAAGAATTGAGAAATATAACTTTATGTAATTTTTTTAATAATTCGAGTTTCCTACTTTGGTGATATTGTTATTGAACTGTGTCATATCAATTATCAAGAAATAAGATTAAATTTTATATAAGTATGTGTTTAATTTTTTTTTTTTTTGAATTATAGATACAACCCTCTGAAGGAAACATGCCTTCGTCGGCCAGTGTCGATCTTCCGTTGGTTCATATATCAGCAGAGTACATACAAGATCCTACATCTACTAACACCACAACTAACAAATTGGAATCTTTTACCGATGGTGTTGTTTTATGCCAAGGAAGTTATTTGAGTGCCCTGGCAGAGATTGGATCTTTTGAGCATAGTCTAACCACAGATTTATTAAACCATTTAGTACTAGTACAGAAAGTTTTTATGAAGGTAAGATATTTGCTACAATCTCCTGTTGTAGTTTTACACATATCTCTCAAGTAGCTGAAATTTATCTTTTTAGTTAATTTTTGTGTAATATGTTAGTTGACAATTGCTGCTATATTATTGATGGGGTCTTGTTATACATTTTTGTGAGATATATTGATATGTAGTTAGTTGTGTGGTCTGTTAAGAATAGCCCTTGTAATTTCTCTTGCACATGTTTTATTATTTTTCTGTGTGTTTTTTTTTAAAATTATAGTGGACTATTTCTTTCTAAAATTAAAAAAAGAATACAATTGAATATTTTTTTTATGAATTTTCTTTACAAAATATATGGTAGTTAATATAATAGTATATATATATTCATATATTGCAATGCATACAAATATTTTAAGAAGAAAGGTATCAGATTTTGTTGTATCCCAGGACATGTCGGAATAACTGGAAATGAACTGGCTGATACAGCTGCACGATCAGCGACAGGCTCTTCAGAAAGGTTCCCTATTCCACACTCTGACCTGAAAGCTTGCTTCAGGCAGATACTGCAAAGTGTATGGCAATCAAACTGAAAATAAGTTGCATAGCGTCATGCCCATTCTTGCTCCAACTGTGCCATCATCAAGCAACCGCTGTGAGCAGGTGATGTGGACTAGGCTGCACCTAGTACACACTCGCCTAACGCATAGGCATCTTCTGTTTGGTGAACCACCACCCTTTTGCGAGAAATGTAAACACATACTCTAAGATTGTCCACATTCAAATCATCTTAGACGTCGGCTTTTTAACTCTGTTGATTTTACTCTGTCCAGTATTTTAAACAATAGCATCAATTCCTCACTTGTGTTTAAATTCATAAGCATCAAGGGTTTTATTCATCATATTTAATTTTAATCTATAGATTTTAAGAAAGGCGTATAGACTATGCCCGACTAAGGCTTTATGGCCTGCAAATCTTATTTAACTGTTCTTATTGTCTCTCTTGGCACATTATGATATAAATTGGTCCTTGCGCCATAAAAAAAGAAAAAAAATCAAATCAAGCAATGCATACAAAGTAGAAATAGGTATTAGCATCATACATTTTGAAATTGTGGTTGCCATTTTTGTTGAAAAACTTTAAAAGTAATTCTATTTCTGAATCTGATTTGCTGATATAAGATTAAAGAATGTATTTTATTATGTATCTTTTTTTTTATATATTTATATATTGGTCTTTGAAAGTTTGAGTAAAATATATATGGATATTTGTACTTTAAGACTTAAAAATACCGGGTGTCCGAAATGTATGACGACACTTTCAAATATTAATTACAAAAAGAAAAAAAAGATATAAGATATTCACGTATGGGGTTTTTTTCCCCCACAAAAAAAAATCTTTTTTTACAATACTTTGTTGCACGATTTCAATGTATGCACCTTCAGTTGCTTGCATTACATTGATATATGGGATTGCCAGCTTCGTTCAAAAATCTGAATGGCCACTGTAATTCGATTTTTTTATTTCATCAGTGTCACTAATTGAAGATTCATAAACGATGTTTTTCGCATATCCCTGTAAGAAATCCAAAGGTGTTATGTCTAGAGATCTAGGTGACCATGGTATTAGACTTCTTCTTTCCATTCAGGGCTTGGGGAACTTTTTTCATTTCCAAATTCCAGTGTGGTGGTGCCCCATTTCATGCTGTACATGTGCGGCAGCTTAAATATGATAAACCATGTTACAACTTGTGCTTGCTTTTGCGCTGAAGCCATTTTGAATAAAGAATGTTGAAAAATGGGGATGTTGCACCATCCAGTTTGCATTTCATCAAACAGGATTTTCAATCTTTTCTTTATGGAACATAAAAAGTATTAAATGAAAGTTTTTGTTTATATTTAAATAATTTTCAAAG
>BMAV01026124.1:65526-131634 GCA_019973955.1 Trichonephila inaurata madagascariensis | reverse complement strand
CTCAAGCTCTTGGATAGTATTGTTTTAGTCTACATGCGTTTAAGTCTTGATGGCATAGTATTGGGTCTAATGCTCATTAAATCTGTCAAGGCTCAAAATCCTAACATTGGCATAGTGTGAAGGTTTGGAGAGCTGAGTACCAGCTTAAGAATCATCCTTGTGACTTGACTGTAGTTTAAAATTGCAAGATCTATCACTAATATCCATCTCCTTAATAAAAATAATTAAATCAAATGAATGCTGTTTAGATTAAGTTGTAATTATTTCATGATAGCACCTACATTTTTAAAATAATTTTAAAAGAAGTAATGCTTTTGTATTATTTGAATTATATATCATAAGTGTTTTAACTTATTCTGTTGCAATTTGAAGTAAACTTAATTTAAATTTTTTGTAAGTATTCTTTTTACATACACATGTTTGAATTGTTAAGATTTCTTTTAATATATTTTTTATACATTCATTTTGACTTGTTATGCAAAAGCAACAGAATTTGAAATATCGTGTAAAAATTTTGCTGAAACACACTCACAATATATGAATAAATTTATAGTATAATTATTTTTTTTCCAACAAACTGTTTCGTGTATCTTCTGTATCAAATGTGAAATTTTTATACAATATTTCAAAAGCAGTTTCTGTTTTTAACAGGAGGTTAATGAAGTTGTTCAAAAGATGTCTGGAGCTGATAAGCCTGTTCCTTTATGGGGTGAACAAGATAAATCTACACATATGAGACCTAGAAGATTATTGTTTTCTCTTCTATTACGTTTGAAGGTATTATTACTTATAATGAGCCATTTGACATGATTATTAACCTTTAATTATTATGATGTGAGCATAAATATTACATACAAGAATTTTAGTTCTCATATAATTATTGCTAAGGGCATATATTACTTATTTCAAAAGAACTTAATGTCTAACAAATGTTAAAGATTATCATTAAAACCAAATGTAATTACAAACACCATCAACTTGCTAATAAATTATCTTCAATATTGGTTATTAGTATAAGTATTTCAATGAAATCTTATAATTGAATATTTATAGATTCTAAATGCTAATGGCTTGTATGGTGAGAATGTCCGTACTATAAGTGTGAAAAAACTCAATTGCAAATCATACATGTGCATGTCTTGACTGAACATTTAATTAGAATGCATATAAAGACGAAAATGCTTTATCTCTCTTGCCTTGTTTAATTCAGCTTTTTTTATATTAAAATGATATTTTTACTGAATGAAATAACATATTTCACCGGGATAAAGTTATCTAAATATGTGCCTCAAATTTTATTTCTATTGTTCATTAACTTTTTATAATTATTAAAATATTGGTAGTATATTAAACAAGTTGCATTTTACATTTTTAATTTTCATCTTTTCCATTATGCTTTATCCTTTAAGAGTTAAAAATCATGAGCTTCACTATTTATGACTACAGTGCATGGTAACAAATATGGTTTATATTTTGCGTATTACATTATCATTATCCATTTCATTGTTTACTTGGAAAAGCGTATCCAAATTACATTTTAATTCAGAGGCATTACTTGATGTTACAAAATTCTCATAACAAAAATATGTGGTTAGTTTGTAAATGATGTATTGATAAATTTTTTTTCAAAATGTATCTTTTTAAACATTTTGCAATTTTTTAAGATATGTAAGTGATTCAGTTTTGGGAAATGATCTATAAGGAACTTTATTTTATGTATTGGTATTGATTTCATTTTATCTATGTTATACATATTGGTAATATGAACTTATGTTTTACATTTAAAAAAAAATTTTATGGATCAGGAAGCTTGAATTGCTCTTTAAGAAAATTTATTTTGATTCTAATGCTTTATAATTGCTTTGCTTTATGAATTGATTAAAAGAAGAAATTGCAGTAAAATTCACTCAAATGATTCTCTGTATTATGTAGGGTATTCAAATAACAGCAACAACTCCTACAAGTAGTGCTGTGCGCCTTGAAACGGGGGCTGTTGAGCTTCAATTATCAAACAGAGTTCAAAATATGTCTTCAAGCTGCCCTTATACAGGTATAACTTCATTGTTATTTTCTGAACTTTTGGTTAAAAAAATTTTATGTAGTAACTAAGTACATAATCTGTGGCTTCTAAAATAGATCTACAAAAAAAAAATTCTAGTAAATGTATAATTCTAGTAAAAATACAAAATTATTTTCATACGTTTTAAGCCAGTACCTACATTTTGAAGTGTGTTGAATCTGCTGTATTCGATAAATGATGTATATTTTGTTCTTTCTGTGCATTTAGCAACATTTCCAGAAACATTTTTTTATTGTCATCATGATTGTTATTCTTGTGAAATCATTTCCACACAGAAGTTTCTGGTCAGCACATTTATTTAGAAAAAACGATTACGAATACTGCACACAGCAATGACCAAAGAACACAGCATCTAGTTAGCAAGTGGACCCCATAGAAGGAATGCGTGAGAGAGAAGCGGGAAAACCGCACATGGGCGGATCACACAGTTATCCTTCTGCCAGAAAAAACAGTTCACTCACTTCAACCCAACAATATTCATATGTCGTTTTTCACATTAAATTATGATAAATTACATTCTTGATTATTTTTCGCTGCATTATCAGTATATGTATGTGTTTTTAACATTACAATGTATATCAAAGTTCTTTGGAAATGTTTTGAATTCAAACTAACTTTGTTTCTCTTTCATTATTAGGAAGCTACATGAAATTGTTCGGCAAAGCTCAAGTTGATGTGAATCTTGCTCTTGGCCAACTCATTAAGGTACTCTTTTGAATTAGTTATGCCCTCAATTTTATTATTAATTTTAAGCCAGAAACTTAGTAATATGGACCAAGATTGAAGGAATTAAGCCTCTTGAACTTTTTACACATTTACCTAAAGTTTTAATGTATTTTGACTGTTTAAGCTGTCTAGATTGTATTTTTAAATTATGCATTTAAGTGACAATCTACATTTCCAGTTGAATTTTCATAGTGAGTAGAAATTTTACTGGTGCATTCAATTTTGAGACTACATTGATGAACGGATCAATTATATATTTCCAGCTGATAGTAATTATCACACGCTGTATCTATCGTTAACAAATTTTAAAAATCTTTTAATTTTCTGTAAAAGTAGTTGAATTATACTTGCATATCTTAATTTAGTTTAAAGTAATTTGGTAAATCACAGAAACTCTGAAATATATAAAATTGTAGCATTTTTCCTTTAGAGTAGTGTATGTTTGAAAATTCAATGAAATTGGATAGCCTAGTCAAATTGGGAGGGGAAGAGAATAAATTAAAAATGTTATTAATAGTTGTTGGAGAGATAACCAGAGTGCCTAGCCCTGCCGGGCTTTAACCTCTCATCATTAGATGTTTGAGTGGCAGTGACGTTTCAACTCTTGCCCTTTGTTAAAAAAATTTACTTTGAAATTAAAATTTATTTATTGAAGGTTGAGAAAAATATAAATTTAATGTATTAAAGAATGCAATAAATGCGAGAAAGAATTGATCCAATTCCGTGCAGAGCATCGAAAAACTTATTTCGGATCAGGAGGTAGGTGGAATTTTACCTGACCAATGGGTATGCAGCGAAGGCTGATCAATGAATACAATAAAAGGCTTTTTTAAAAGCTACAAAATGAATTCTGTATGAAGAAATGCAGAAAACAGCTTTTTTTAAAACTATAAAATATATTTCATGAGGAAAGATTTACTAAAAGGTATAAAATTGAAAAAGATATCAAAAAATATTTTTTTTGAAAAAAATAAAGTGAATTTTGAAAAATGGCAGAATCGGTGAATAGAACCCAGATCTATTTGTTAGAAATCCGTTACTCTAACTACTCGGCCAGATTAACTTGGGAAAAGAAGTATAGATATCATTTAAGATAAATGGAGAAAAACATTAATAATTTAAAACGAAAATTAATTGAATAATAGATCAATAAGAATATTCCTGGGTCTTTTAAAATTTAGATCCAAGATATATTTTTCAATATCTGAGATTGTAGGATTACTAGAATTATCCATATTAGCAAAAAAATTGACTGCTAATTTTTTAATAAATTGCCTTATTGACATTATTTTGCTCGCGAACTGGAGGTCTTTATTCCTCAAGAACCAACGAGCATTTAAAATTTGTTTAAGGATGATACTTTGAGAACCTTCGAGTTGAGTAATGCGTGTCTTAGGTGTATGTACCTAAACTAGTGAGGCATGGGTCAGAACTGGTCTGAGAATCAGTGTAGATAAGCAATCTGTTTTCTCTATTTAAACTAGAGTTTCTTGTGATTAGAGGGTATATTTTACAAACTGATTGTTTAAATTTACTTCTAATGTGTGTGACTTGTTGTTTAAATGTGAGGTGGTTTTCTAGAATAACGCTTAGATATTCTACCAGCTGAAACCAGGGTATTAGTAAATCGTTTATATTAATATTTGAAATTTTCTTGATATTAGAGAAAAATTTAGCTTTGGTATAAGTAGCATTTATTGCTATTTTCCACTCTTTAAACCACTGTTCCAATAGAGCAAAGTGTATGTTGAGGTAGTTAATAATTAGAGTTCTGGATTTTGACTTTGTGACAGTACCGCTGTGTGATCTATGTAATTGCAGGTAATCCTGTTGTCTGTTTCGGGAATATTGTTAACATAAAGGTTAAATAAAAAATTGTATTAATAAAACACTAGTCAAAAATCTGAAAAAAATATCCATCTGTTAAGCAGACTTTAAAATTATTCTGAATTGTGTCAAACATAGGAAAAAGGATGATATTTTGAATAGAGATTATATGTCTACACAATAGCTTCTTTTTTTAACTACATAAGTGTTTTTTTTTATTTAATTTATAATTTCATAAATAACTGTCTTGTAGCCTTTTGCTTAAATCTAATTTAAATTAAAACTATCCTTCAGAGGTTGTACACTTCCTAATTATAAAATTTTGTAGCACTCCATTACATTATTTCTGTATTGTAATTGCCCAGAATTAATTGTTGTCATTCCTTGTATTTTTTTTCCTTATTATTATTACATTCAAAGTAAGAACATATATTTTAAAATAACTTTCACCTTTTATAGAACGCATTATTTGAGGAAGCTGAACCAGAATTCCAGCAATTTGCTTATTTTAAAACCAGAATATGTATGCGGAATGCTCTACAGGTAAGATATACTAATTACACTCATGTCCATAAATTAAGCATAATTCAGAGTCATGCAGAAATCCAACTCTAAAGTAAATATATCACCCATAAAATGACTACACGCATATTCAAGAATCATATGCAAATTACCGGAAGCCACCAGATGACACAGATAGTATGTCACAATGGGAAAATGTGAGAGGGGATATGTAAGGAATACAGACAAAAAAGTAAAATTCTTCTCAAATGCTTGAAAGCCTTTCAGTGCAATAACGGCATAGTTATGACACAAAGAACGCATTTGGACTATTTTTTACATGGTTGAATTATCAGCTGTCTGGTATGTGGGCATACCCAGCTCGAAGTATCCGAGGAACATGGAATTGCTCCATGGATCATCTCCAGGCTTTGGCTACGATTCCAAGATGATGGTTATGTGAGTAGACGTTACAGCACAGGTTGCCCCTGATAATGCCAAATGAGGACCGGTATTTGGCAGTTACTGCCAAAAAAAATG
Organism: Trichonephila inaurata madagascariensis; assembly: GCA_019973955.1. Classification (NCBI taxonomy): domain Eukaryota; kingdom Metazoa; phylum Arthropoda; class Arachnida; order Araneae; family Nephilidae; genus Trichonephila; species Trichonephila inaurata. Next base: position 125,960 of record BMAV01026124.1, on the reverse strand, counting down.
GATGAGCTCAGCATAAGACCTGTCTCCTCAGCTCTCTTCTACAGTCACTTAGGAGAGTTTGGTCTATCTGCTCATAGACCTGTTAGATGTGTGTTGTTGCTTATGCCACCTGATCAACTGTAACATCAGATCAAGGTCCATGAAATTCATTGTGGCTAAGGGTCAGATTTTTACGCCTGTTGTTAGCCTTAGTTTTGAGCACCATTCAGGTGATAGTATGATTTTCCTTGGTTTTACCCCAATTTTGTAGAACACCCTGGGAATGGTCAGGGGCTTCCCATCTTTCTTCCCCTTCGACCAACGCCTAAAGAGGACGTGCAGCTGGACGACTATTTAGAGTACCTCCATGCCGTGAAGGTATTTTACATTTACAAACATCCATGCCTTCGAGATTTTAACTCAGGCCCTATGGCACCACAGTCAGCGTCACTAGCTACTATATTGGATGTGTGGCTGTCAGATGTGTTTCACTTACTGCAACTCTGTTGCCAGTAGTTAACCTGGAGTAGAGAGCATGCATTGTGAGCACTGCAACAGTGGGCTTGCGTGATATTTTCCAACGAGTCCTGGTTTAGCCTGCAGTCTGATTCTCACCTGACTTTCAAATGGAAAACGCGAGGTACCCGTTACCACCAAGAGAACATCATTGAACAAAACAGGTGGTGCAGGATTGCTCATTTTTGGGGGGTGGGTATTCTGGGCTCCAGAACTGACCTGTGTGCATGTTCAAATTGAAACCATGACAGGCCAAATCTATTGGGACGTCATTCTGGAACAACATGTAGGTTTGTTTTGCGACACCATAGACAAGGAATTTGGGTTTCGAGATAACAGTGCCTGTCCTCACCATGCAAACATCGTAAACAAATGCCTTCAATCGGAGGATATCACCTGTATACACTGGCCAGCATTCTCACTATACTTGAGAATCCAGTAGAGCATGTGAGGGACATGCTTGGCCAACGAGTTATAGCCCGTCAACTACCTCTTACATGTCTACTGGAACATCAGAGTGCATTGTTTGATGAGTGGTGTAATATTCCTTAAGATCAGATTGATAATTTGATACTCAGCAGGCCTAGGTGTTGTAGACTGTATTGCATTGTCTGGAAGACATACTATGTATTTACCATCATACCAAATGTAATATGGGGGGGGGGGGATTTGCTCCATGGAGCAAAAATCGCAAATTTTATTAATTATATTAAACATATAGTATCTTTTTTGCTCTTTACCTTTTGTTTAATAAAAAGGATTTACATATAAGTCATTTGTTTTACTTCTGTCTCTTTCTTTGCCTGTACTTGCATTATCCTTAATTAAAGGACATGAGTGTATTGTACTTGCTTTGTTTAAAAAACTAATTAAACCACAAAATAATAATCTGTTCTTGCATGCACGTAATGGTGCTTAAAATACAATTTTCAAATAACTTTTTAATTCATATAGTATTATTTATTAAAGTTTAAAAATTACTTAAGATATATGTATAATTTTGTATAAGATTTGCGTTTTTCTCTTTTTACTTCATTTAAACTGCAAAAACGAAATGTTATGTTTTTAGTTATTACAAAATATTAATTATTGGAACAGACCATCTAATGTTTTTTGCTTTTTTTTTTATATTCTCTAATTTACTTTAATGTTAACACTATTTTTAAAAAAACATTTTGAAAGAAAAATAAGATTTTTTTTTCATTATAAATAATAGAAGGTACTTATTTTATTCATTGTAAACTTTTTACTTATCTGTAAAAAGTATTAGAAATTTATTAACTGATTTCAATTTGTTGTATAACTTTTGTGCTGCTTCTAATAGTATAACTTTTTTTTATGAAGGATGAAATGATATCGAGTCACTCAGAAGACAAAGAAGCTGTGTTAATAACTTTGAACAGACCCTTGATGTACATTCAACCCATTGCATTAGATAAAGGTGATAATTTATCCAAATTACATACTGGACAAAAGATATGGAATGAGGGGGAGAAAGCTTCTCTAGTTTAAAAACGATTAATGTAATAATCTCTGTGTCAATTATAATCAGAACCTCTTAATGACCATTGTGAATTTCTAAGCATTTTATAAAATGTAAAATTTTCAATATATCATTTATATTAACATAACAATAGGTCTTGAACGTGATATAATAGAACGACAAAAAAAGTGATATTATTTTTTACCGAGAGCATGGACATAATTCAAAAGAAGAGGTAGAATTTATTGTAGTACCTTCTTCTACATAAGTAGTACACTTATAGTGGAAAATATTTAGATACAATCTATCTCATTGGAGGAACTGTCAACAAAAATCAATCATGACAAATAGAGATTGCAGCCATATGGGTCAGCTAGGAACTACTAATCAGTATCAAATTCATTGGGAAAAAATGCATCTGATATGCAGTATTAGACCTAATCAAACTTATTTCAAAACACTCAAGAGGCAAGAGTTCTATGATTTGGAAATATTTTAAGGTGTATTCCATATAAGTTCCACAAATTAACAATCTTAAAAAGGAAAGTTCCCTAAAGTGGGCATATTGGTCTACTGTTCAATGGAAATGATTAATATGGTCTGATGAATCAAGATTCTGTTTTTTCTTCATCGCAGTTTACTAGAGTCAAGAGGAGATCTAATGAAGGTTTCAAATTTATGTATACGGAACTTTACTAAAGATGCGGAATTATGTTTTGTGAAAATCTCTGTTTCAAGTACTGATATTGGACGTTTGATGGAAGTGTATAATCTCATGAAAACTATTAACATTTTAACATATTTATGTTAATTATTTTCTATTTTTATAAAACATAAATCAAATTAGAGATTTACAGTTTCAAAATTTTAATTGTACTGCTAATTGTGTTAAAATTGTACAAAATTGTTTAGATGAACGCGAAATTGATGCTGCACATCTCACATGACTTAGGAATTCACCAGATTTCAGAACTCAAAAATTCTGGAACATGTCTGAACGTTCCAAATTTTCTGGCACTGTAAAATGTAGCACTCACCAAATCAATGAAGGATAATACATTTTAGAGTGGGCTAAGTTTGATATGGATAGCATACCAAAATAAATTACAGCTTTCATTAAGGCAGGTGGTGATGTAACAGTACATTAATAAAGAATATTCCATATTTTTTGTCCATGTGTTTAGTTTATATCAATACTTTTTTGTTTTAGTATAGATTTTGGGATTCTTTGTTTCAAAATAAGAAAAATGTATACTTTATAAATAAGCTGTAATTTTTAGTCAAAACTTGCTTAACTAGTAAATTTAAAATCTAAGGAAGTTGCTGAATTTGAAAAAATTTACTTCTTGTGTGGATTTCTTAATTCATTCATATATTTGGGAAACTTAACTAATTCTTACTTAAGTTTGTACTGTTGTCATAAATAATATGTGTGAAATTAATTCATGCCTTGAATTCATTTTCATGATAATTCTTAGAAGTTTTAACATACTGCTATATATGTATATTGTGTTAAGAAAATCAGAAATACAATAAAAAAGTATGTAATCTCTTGCAGAAATTAGAAATATTTTATATATGTGTGTGAACAAATGGTTTGTTCAAAGAATTCTGAAATAAATTTTTAAAAAATTATGTGGTTTTTGAGAGTTTGAATGTTCTTTGATGCAATATGTTATTACTTTCAATGCATCAGTAAAATAGTGTATATAACAGAAACAGGTTGTAGTTATATAAATAATTCCTTGCTAGAGAGAATGTCCATTTTCTTCTCATCCAACTATTTAATTTTCCATAGCCTTTTTATAAGTATCTTTCACTATTAAATCCCAAAACTTATTTGAGAAGCAAGAGTTTTCAATCTAGGATTATACTTTATCTCTGGGTATTCAAAATTAGCTGGCTAAATGCTTAAATTCTACATCTTGCATTTTTATTATTGATGTAATATTACTTGTTCTTAAAAAGGGCCTACAAATCATTGTACCAAATTACTTGATTTTTTTGTTTTAATAAATCTTACATTTTATATTAACATAAATAGTTTAACAAATATCAAGTTGAAAATTAGAAAATGATTTGATAAAATATTTTGCTTTATATCAATCAAATTCATGTTCTTATTGTACTTTTCAGCTGTGTTGGTGTGGCTTAATTACAAAAATGCATATGAGTATTGGAACGAACAGAGAGCAAGTCTAAATAAAGAGGTGTGTGGATTTTTATTATTAAATTACCTAACATATTTTATCTGAATTTTATGAACAATTTATGACTTGTGTTGTATATGTATTTAGGTACTTACTGCTACTCAACAAGTATTTGAAAGAGTTCCTCAAATATCTCAGTTAAGTTCACAAGCACTAGGAACTTTATTTCTTCAATTAACTGTTGATGATATGGGTATTTGTCTTCCTTTAAATCCATATGCTGGGGTTAGTATTTTTTTTTATTGTAACATTTAATAATATAACATTAATCATTTATATAACATTTAAAGTGATTTTGTCTATGCCATAATAGTTTTTATTTTTTTAATTTGATTAAAATTCGACTTAAATGCAATCGATTAAGGTATTTAACAATTTATTTTATTGACAAAGGTTTTTTAAAGAATCCATACATAATTTTAAAAATGCACAGAAATCCTCTTTTAAATTTGTGTTTTTATTTATTTTTACAATAAATTAGTCATGCATGATGGAAAAATACTGAAATCGCTTAAATAGTCTCTGTTGATATTTATTTAGAACATATACTGTATTAGTACTTTTGATTAAAAATTCTGTCTTGAGAGAAAGTAAAAGTTTGTTTTAAAATTATCAAGTTGCATTCTATTACTTGATATATTTGCTATTTTGATCGGATACAAGTTTAGTTTTTTCGGAGGGGGGGGGGATTATGGCCAAGTGGTCAAAATGAGGAACTTGTAGTCGAGTCATGCATTCAAATACTGATATCCAGCTGTTCAGAGGGGCTGATGCATGTTAAATCTGTCAGGGCTCAGAGTCCTCACATTGGCGTAGCATGTAAGTTTTGAGAATGAGTTACCAACTTGGATGTAATCACTTGAATGAGGTTCAAAATTACAAGGTCTGTGTCCCTAATAGACTTGTGCAGTATCTAGAAATGAAGTTAATTAGAAATCCAGCAGCAAGTTATACATACATGCTTTAATTATATAACCCTTTCCATAACTTTTTAATAAATTTTTACTAACAAAAAGTATTTAGCTTTATGATTTTATCTAAAAATACTGATAGACAGTGGGATAATGGATAAAATTTGGACCCCCTTGCAAAGTCAGGTTTTGGGCTCCAAGCCGGATCTTATTGACTTGGTGTCAGTCAGTTTTTGGGCCCCGTCATGATGCCACTCTTGATAGAGCAGATTGTATTTAAACAGATTGTATTGAATTTATGCAAGTATTTTATTATTGAATTAAATTAAAAGAACTTGTTTAAAAGCTGTATTATTTTTTTATAGAAGTTTATTATATCCTATTAATTTTGCAATAAATTTAATGTCATTCTTTCAGCAAAATATGAAGAAAAAAAAAACTATCTTCTGAAATTATTTTGATAGTGCCATAGTTATTCTTTAGGACATCTTATTTCCTTTATTGTAAATTAATGTACAATTTGAAAACATGATTTCTTAATTTTTCAGTTTGATGCGTTTTGTATTGGACGTTTTAATATATTCATTATTTTGGCAGTTTTATTTTTTGAGGAATCTTATTTGAACTGAATCATATTTCTAATACTATTTAACCTTCCATCAGTTAGGCTTTGTTATTGTGTTAAAATTCAGTGGAATATTATCATATATCCAAGTTCATCTGTTAGCATAATCTTTTTTTAACTTTTGTGAAAAGTGTATTCAAAATTGTAATTTATATGTATTATTTTCTTCCCAGCCTACTGATCGAAGGTCGAAAATTTTGTTTGTTAATTATGTAGATGTATGTACTAGATTTTAATCAAAATGAAATATTTTTGTTACTTGAAAAATTAAACAAAATGTTTTTCTTTTCTAGAAAAAGGAAGGATATAAAAAGGTAAATTATTCTTATGAATTGCATTATATTGATTTGTAATAAAGTGTACATCATCTGTGTTTGCTTTGAGAAAGATTTTAATCATTAATACCTTTTAGAATGTCAGCAGCAAAATGTATGATACAGAGCTTAAGGCTGCTGTAGTTGTAACGCTGGAAAGTACCAGGATTTCAGCATGCTCTTGTGGATCATTAGTGAGCAAAGCTAAATTTACAGGCTAGTAATGTGTTATGTATTCAATTTGATTTTTTAAAACATTTTTTGTTTATTTCAATTCAATACTTGTTTATAAATTGCAAAAAAAAACAGATTTTTATTTTCTTCTGTGATTTTTACTATAGAATTCTCCAAAAAATCTGCTTAACTCTTATTATCAGAACTAATTAGATTTTTGATTGCTTAAAAGAATATTTTAAACAACTAATTGGAATTATAGGACTTTTAGTATGAGTGGATTTCAAAAAATAATTAAATGGCTCTAAATTATATTGGAATTTTGAAATGGATTTTCCTAATTGCTAACTATAATTTTACAGGCTTGTGTTTTATTTCAACATGATACAGTTTTCTAAAAAAATTTTAATGAATTCTGCTATTTGAATAAGTCTGTCAGAACTTCGCATAGTAATTTTTTTTTTCTTATGTCCTAAAAGACTATGTTAAATCCAACTTTTATATTATTTCTCTTTATTTCTAAGTATTTAGTATATATTCTATAAAAATTTTCAAATTACAGAAGAGACACATCATTAATCCTTTTAAAAAACAAAATTTTACATTGGTCATCTACTTTCGTATTTTTAATAGAAACTAAAATGCTTGTACGAAATCAAAGTTGGAGTAAGCAAAACTATTGTAAATATTAATTTTCGGGAAATATAACCCCTTTTAAAAAATTGCTTGTAAATTTAGAAAAGTTGATTTATGGTTTGGATTATAAATTTATTCTTGAAATCTATTGCTACAAGATCTAAAAAAAGTTCCCTTGTCTCTTTCTCTTTGTGAAACTGAAAACAAAATTGAAAATGGTGAGTGCTTTTCATTAACATCAAAAGCAAATTTGCAATTTAAATTTTAATTATAGTAAGTGGATCTTTGAATTGGGAAACTAGCAGCTCCAGGAATCATCAATAAATAAACTGAACATTTAATTGATATTTTGATTTGTAAATTAAGGCTGTAATTTCTTTTCATTTTTAAGAATCTTTCTTTTCTACATAAGAATGAATTAAAAAGGACTCTACACTTTAAATATATTGCAGCATGGAATAGATTTAGACCTTAAAGGATTTCCTTTGGTTTTGTTCATCATCTTAATGTGGACTTTAATTTTGCATATAATGAAAAAAGAAAAAAAAAGAGACTGAATGGTTGAACAACTGAAGTAGTATGAAACTAATGATATATGTTTTAGGGTTTTTTTTTTAAGAATATAAAAAAATTCAAATTGAGATAATGTTGAAAGGGGACTTTTTATCATTTTTCTCAAAGAACTTGTTTGATTCAATAAAATAAAAATATTTGTAACAACAAAGAATTGCAAAGCTTATATTCATATTGCTTTAATTTCATAAACTAAAAAATAGTTATGAAATTTTTAAACTCACGGTAATTTTTTTTTATTTATTTATATACTCAGTATAAAAATTTACATTCATTTGCAATCCCTGTTGAATAATTTCCTGTAGGCTGATAACACATAAATCGTTACTTGTGAAAAGTACTTAACCTTTGAGTCGATCCTTATGTGGATCTGAGTTCTTTATATTAAATAAGATTAAAGAAATGAATAAGAAAACTTATTAAAAATTTCTCATCTCAACTTTTCTTCTATGAAATGTACTAACGCCATGTTGCATATGGTTTATAAATCTGCACTAACTTTAGCAACTTTGATTCATTGATTTTATTTAAAGTGAAGTATGTGATCTATTTCATTTCTTGAAATGCAAATTCATTTTTGAAAATTGATCTATATTTCTCTTGTTTTGTAAAATTCCATTATAAGCCATTGTCTTGCTTTTATAAAGCTCCAAGAATATTAACCCATATTAATAACTTCATTCTGGCATAAATATAATTCAAGGCAATAGGAAAAATATTTTAAATAGTAATTAGCAAGCGAGATGAATAATTTTGATATTATTTTCTAAGTATCTTTATGGAATGGCTTTCCAACATTTAAAAAATACTTGTCACTTAGGAAAAGGAAAAATTTTACCACCATGAAATTTTGTTTATGGAATTACACAAATAGAAAAATGCATAATGATTCTTCTATAAGTCTGTGGTATTGTATCAAATTATTGATAAAAATTTGTAGAGTATTGCACTGAGTTTTTAGAAAATAATCAATTATCTTAGAAATTTTTTAAAAAAGAAAAAGTTGAAGTAATCTTTATAACAGATTAAAAAAAAAAAAAAATCTCTTTTAAAAAAAAAAATGTATGACTCAAAAGAAAATATTTCAGAAGTAATCATTTTATCATTTTTAAAATTTTATTATCCCTTGAAACCTCACTAAAAAAATAATTCCTTTATTTAATTCCACTTGCAAGAAATATTTTTAATTGTGCATATGTTAAATTATTTGATAAGACTTGAAGAAACAAGCAAACATTTTTTATTAAATTACTTATTAAAAATTTTATTTTAACTGAAGCTTATTTTATATTCTAAAAATAATAGCTAACATTTGAAACAAATTAAAACATATTATTTCAGGATTATGTATCCGATTTGCAGACGATTTTGAAACATCTTTAGATGACTGGAAACCTGATCCAGCTGACTCAAATATTATGAATTTGTGTGTTGTTTCTGAAGGCACTTATGAAATCTGCTCAAGAACAGTTGCACCTCAAGGACTAAGTAAGAAAAAAAAACTTATATGTTCAAAAAATTCCTTTTAATTTTTTGTAAATTAGTAATGCTATTTACATTTAAATATGTTTTTATCTTACTCCAATCTTTTTTGAAGAATTGTGAAAATAACTGTTATTGTGACCATAGAGAGAAAACTTAAAAAAGTAATCTTGTAGGCTTTTGAGTTAAAAACTAAATTTCTCATTATATTTGGAAATTAAGTGACACTGCATAGTTAACAAAATGTCAAGTTAATTCCTTAAATGGAACTATGTTGCTATCAAAACAATCGTTTGGTATTCTAAATTAAATTGCATGTTTCAATTTTTTGAGATAAAATGAATTGAAAAAAAATGGGGAACATTTACACATATTAAAATGAACTATCTTGTGTGAAGTACTTTGTTCTGGAATTAGAGGTTGTGCTTTTAAAAGATTAATAAAGGATTAGCTCTTAGTTTGATAACCAAAAAGAAATTACTGAACAGCCTAAAATAAGGGGAAAAGTATGAAATACATAAGTATTATTTATCTTGTAGGTTTTTGATTTACTCATATATTTTCCCCCTCCTTCTTTTCCCTTTTAGACAATGCTAAATGGATTTTAAATGTTCAGTGGCAAATGGAAGGTGTTGATATTCACTTAGATACAAACATTGGAAAGCAATTGTCTGCTTTGTTTAAAACGCTGACAGCTATTACTGGTGTTGAAGATGAAAGTGATGGAATAGATTATCCTGATGTTGGTACTGAAGAATCTACTAGGCATGGACCTTCTGTACAGGTATATTTATTACTTTGATGGGAAAAATTAATAATACATTCATGTCCAAAATTAAGGTCACAAATATAAAATCTATGAAAACAGGTGAACTATTCATTATGTTGTCACGAATTTGGCACAGAGACATATTACAATGTGAGAAAGAATATAGCAACTTAACAATATGGAAAAGATTTTAATTTTGAATTAAAATACAGGGCATAAGTCTCACAACGAATTGCTATATTGTTTATGAGAGTATCTATAAATTTTTCTGGCGACAAAGTTCATTCTTTCAAAAGCTGTACTTTTATCTCCTGTGAGGAGAGCTAAGTTGAGAAATGGCTCTTCGTAGACCATTGCAAACATGTTCAATAGGAATATCCTGAAATCTTGTGGGCCAATCCTTACGGCGAATATCCTCTTCATGAAATTCATCCAACAATGTGAGCTCTGTGTGACAGCGCATTATCGTCCATAAAAATATAGTCCGTACCCATAGCATCCTGAAAGGCCTCCCACAGGCTTCAAGGACCTGATCCCTATAATGCTGTGAGTTGATAGTAGCCACATCAAAGACGTACTTTATTTAGCAATATTGTAATTTGTTCAATTTTATGCATGTTGGAATTAAGGTTCTTTAATATGCAGTTAATTTATGATTAATGTAAAATAGATTAATTGTTTACACTATTTACTTTTAGGAACCTGTAATATCTCGAAAAGGTAGTACTTTTGTGGAATCATTACCTCCCTTATTTCTGGATCCCAGTTTGGATGCTAAAAAAAGATCAAGACTGATTGAAAAAGAAATGAATGAGCAAGCAAAAATTATAAACGACTTAAGGTATTTGCTTTGTTTCAAATTGAGTATTTTGTTCTGCTGTTAATAAAAATGTATTTTTAGCTTTTTAGAATTATTTAAATACATATGTATATGTTATTTTCAATAATCTATAATTCAGACATGTGAATTCAGTAAACAAATATCATATGAATTTCTGGAGAATGAGATGTTTTATATATGTTTGTGTACTTATATAATTTAATTTTTTTTTAAATTTACACTTTAAAATTATTTGTTTTCAAAAGGGTTGTTACTCACTTTAATATCATAAGCAAAATCTAGGGACTATTTTTTCTTGTCTTTAAATTGAAACATTGAATTCAAATTACATTTAATTGAATTATTTAAGTACGTTATAATACAAATTCTAATTGTTGTTCATGAAAGTTTATTACTAAAAATTAGTTTAAAAATTAAATATCTTGTATTTATAAGTTAGTATGTGGATAGCATTAAATCTTTTATATGCTATATTTTTTTCACGTTCCTTGTGCAGTATGTACTTAACCTCTTCTGGACGGGGTGATTTTCTATGAGACGCTCACTAGGAACGGGGTGAATACGTAAGGACTTGCACTTCAGGACGGGGCGTTTTCGTCGCTAAGCCTAACTTAAGAAAAAAAAAGCATAAATAATAAAATTTCAGTCCTAACGTCGTAATTTTTGGTACCCCTTTAGATTGTTACACAAGTTGTCAGTTACATTAAAACTAGACTGTAATAACGTTTTTCCTTTAACTTACATGAAATTATATAAAAAAAAATATGACTTACCTTGGGTAATAAATTTCATAAGCACTATTCAATTTTTTCCAAAATTTTCATTGACAAAACACATTATACAGTTTCAAATTAATAAAAAAAACTACGACAAAGATTATTTTCAAAAAAATATAGCAAAATTAAAATGAAGATTGAGTGTGGAAAATCTCGAAGCATGGAGAAACGCAAAGTCCTTCATTGTATGACTTGCAAGCATGAAATGTTTGTGTGTGTTTTTTTATTACACACGGTTTGTGACTATACACTTTGGCTTTTTTCACCCTTTTTGTTCATATTAAATTTAGGAAAATGCCTTCAAAACAATCAAATAATAACCTGAAGTCAGGGTTTTTGAAATAAGAAAAGTATGTGAAATATATCCAAAAGCAACAAAAACTGTAACAGAACTGACGCTAAAAACCTAAAACACTCCACACTGTTAAGAAAAAGAAAATAAAAAAGCATTGGGAAAGTTATTAGAAACGCGAATGCTTTATATCAAGTGGAAATTTTATGAGCTATATTTATTCACATTTGAACTATCCCCTCCCCTGCCACAGCTGATGAGCAAAATACCGAATCCAGGAAGAATATAAACAAACTGAAGGTCAGGTTACTCTAGCTATGTCCAGTTTCAATATAATGGACATAGGTTGCCATCTAGTAGTTATTAAAAAACGTTCCAGCTGAAAAGTCATACATGCATCTCCCGACCTACCAGAGCGTTTTTCTAAAATGCGTATTTGCATCGCCCGGCCATGAGGTGCATCCGTGTTGAATGCATATTTGCACTGTCCGTCGTGAAGGGGTTAATAATAGATGCGAAAATTACTTTGTATGAATAAATACAATAAAAATGGCAATAAAAGAATTTGATTTATATAGTTTTAATTTTTCTTTTCTTTTGAAAATAAATAATAGGTCTTACATTCCTTAGAGTAGGTCTTACATTCACTTTCCTCTAAAATATAATTATGTTTCCTTAAATTTTATTTGTGTGGTACTACATTAAATACTTAAAGCTCTAATCTTATTTTTCCTACTGTATTTGTGCAAACTATTTTTCTCTGCAAATTGACTTTGCTTGAATGTATTACAATATGAGGAGAATTAAGAAAATTTTCTTTTCCTGTTGTTCTTATGATAAAATTAAGATAAAAGAGATAAAAATTGCAATAGTAGTTCCTCTTTTACAATGCTTGCTAAAAATTTAAAAAATATTTTTATCGCTAATTTTAATTTCCATATAGCTTTTGGCTTCGTATTTAGAATGAATTTTTGTCAAGTTTTGTTTGCTTCCTAGACTACTTGGAGCCAGTCAGAGTACAATTGAGCAGGAAGTTCGCCGTCTGCATGAATTAGAAACTGCAGTCTTTAACGATTTTAGAAGAGATGTTATAAAAAAATTAAGAAGACAAAGTGTCAAGGTATTTCCATATTTTAACTGAGAAAAAAGTGTACTTGATTATGATTAGGAAATTAAAAATTTTAAAAACAGTGTTAAGGTAGATATATTTTAATTTTATTTACTTTCTTTAATATTTTTATACACTTGATCTAACTTATTCGATCTTTCAGAATATTTAATAAACTGAAATCAAATATACATGGAATTTGTTTATAAACTTCATCACATTATTTCAACTTTACATTTTAACATATTGGCTGACATCTCTTGATTTACTGTCAATCTGTTAAAAATGTTTTATTATCCATTTTAATAGTATTTTTCATCAAATGATAAACAATTTAGTGATGTCAATAAGAATTTATACAAAGAGAAAATAATGCATGACTAATGCAATAAGAACTATTATATCTGAATACTGTTTATTTATTGATGTCTTATTTCTTATTGAAATTTGTATGTATATGTACTTCCTAATTTTAATTTTACATACCAAATAAATTAATTGCTTAGATGTTTTGCTTCTTTTCCCTCTAAATATGGAATTGTTATCTGCCATTTTGAGAAAAAAATATTCTTTTTTTTACTGCCCTACAATACTTTAAGGATGATGGACTCTAGTTATTCTAGATTTATCAAAAATTATAGTTAGATAACAGTAATCTCTTAGAGCATTTAGAACAAAATTATGAGTTGGTTTTATAATTTGGATTTAGTTTCATTATTCTAAAACTGTTTAAGCCATCTTTCTGAAAATTTCTTCCCTTTTTAATTTTATATCATTTACATTATTATGGTAATTTTATAAATAGAAAATGATGCTGTGTGTGTGAGAGAGATTTTTATTTTATTTTATTTTTTCTCTTTAGGCCACATCATTCAAAGATAAATTGGGCTTAGGAACACGCTCTGCTGCAGGACCTCTGCAATCAATGTCATTGTTTTTCCCTGATGCTGAAGAAAATGCTGAAGTTGGGTTAGTTCTATAAAAACATTGTATTTTACTAATTGCAGTTTTAAATTATACTGAAGTTATAACTAATTTGTATGGATATTTTTTTCGTATCTCTAGCATGAGTGAAATTATTCAAACTCCCAGCAGTAAAGAAAGTTCACCAAGCCATGCCCATACGCGTACAGGATCCTTAGACATGTCTGATTTACCTAATTTAACATTACCAGAAAAATCAGTTCACAGGTATGAAAATTTCATTTAACTTCTGTGTTAATACATCTTTTGGTATACTATATGAAGCATACTTCTTAAACTTTTTAGGGAATTATCCTTAGACAGTGTTTTCACAACGAGTGCTGCAGCTGATCTTGGTTACAGTGAGACACCAACTCCATCACATTTGCAGGAGTGTAATGGTAATTCATATAAATTAGAACACTCTCCTTTCCAAGCGGATCACACCACTTCATCTGATTCACCAGCTAGTAGTTCAGCTGGTATCCTTCTTGAAAATGCTGTGAAAGCTGACACAATTGATTCCAAGTAAGATATGTTATTTATACTTTTCAAGTTATAAAATCTGGCATGTGGGCCCTTTCTTTTTTGCGAGATATACCTTAAATGTCTGCAGTTAAATCAATCCCAATTTAGAAGCATTGCTTTTTTTAGATGTTAATACTTTTCATTTAGTGCTTAATGATAGAAAAGTTCAATTCAATGTATATTTCGTTTGTTAATATATTTTAAAAAAACTGTAAAGTGTCTGAATTGAAAAATTAGATGTATTAGGCTGTAAAAATGTCTGTTCATAACTTGTAATTGTTTCATGGTGTATTTCCAACTAGAGAAATTTTATCAACTTAAAAATCCCAGAATCAGAGACAAATATGAGATTGAAAAATAATGTAAATAATCTTAGTGATATGGACTTTTTTTGTTTTTATGATGAAAAATGGGATGAAATACTCAATATCTCTGGTCTCTTAAAATTAAGGTAGTGTTTTTGTCTAATTTGAATATAGAATATCATGAAAGCAAAAATGAGATTGAAACAATGTGAACAATCATAGTAATATGAACGTTTACTTTTTTATGAAGAAAAATGTTATGAAATACTCTGTATTACTCTGGTCTCTAAAAGTTAAGGTAATCTTTGTGTTTAATTTGAAAAATAGAATACCATAAGAGCAAAATTTGGAAGAAATGTACTTTTAAGTAGTAATTTATTTAGTTTCACCTGACATTTTGTTCTTTCCTGACAACGACTATTCTGCAAAGGCTATCTTGTATTGGGCTGCTAGCAGATAAACAGCTTATATGGCCTCTTCCTTGATGTATTAAAAAAAAAGGAATTTATTTAGTTTTACATAATTTTAATATTAAACACAACAAATAAAGAACATTTTTTGCCTAAATTCACTTATTTAAAAAAGTAGAGCTTTTGTGAAAAAAAAACTAATGTTTAGGTTTTTATAAGGAATCAGTCCACCTCTATTTTTTTTCCATTGGTGGCATTGACTTTCCATGTTGTTAATTAAGAATTGTTATAAGAAGTTATTGAAATGAGAAGCATTGGGCATACATGCAGTAACCCTTTTTCCTGCTCATTTAAAGCCTTCAAAGGAGAACTTTGGCAACCTGCAATTTGCCAAAATAAACCCAAAGATGCTTTATCATATTAAGGTTCGGTGATTGAGATTTCCATTCCATTAACTACAAATCTGGACTTCCAAATATTTATGAAAAAACTAAATAAATGTAGTGGGACATATACAGCAAAGATTTCTTATCGATATTTCTCACAGCAGTCAGTTCCTCTGTGCTCATGCTGGTCAGTGTAACCACCCAGAGAGGTTACAGCCCAAACCATGATTCCACCTATTATAATAAAATGTGTATTTCGACAATTTTGGATTAGCCAGTGGCATCTTCATACCAATAGCTTAAGATCAAGCATTAAAACTATACAAAAGTATTCTCAGTTTCCTTCAGGCACTGCAATTATTTCCTAAGGCTTTATTTAAGTTACTTATTATCATTCATATAAATTATTTTTACCTTTATATATTTATTTAATGGTGTACATCAGAAATCTGGTTCTGGCTTAACTTTTGTTGATGAGGTATAAGTGCATCAATTTAAGAATGGAATACAAATTCTTTTAGAAATTATTTTTAAATTTATATTGATATATTCTCAAAATAAATCTGTTCAAAGAATCATTAGCATTTTTTATTTTAACTACCATTGGTTTTTTTAGGAAAATTAACGATGCTCAGAAGGCTGGACATACAACACCAGGAGGAGCCAGTAGTGGCGTAAGTTCTTTCAAACAGCCCCCTTCAGAACCAAATATTGATTTTGAACTGGACGTCAAAGTCTTTTTCAATAGTGGAAAGTGTGTTTTACATACAAAAGACTTTAATAAAGAGGAAGAATTTTTGAAAAGGTAAAAATTTATTTTGTTACATTTATGGTATATCTGTGTATATTTCTGTCTTTAGATAATATATGTTTCAAGATTTCTGATTAACTCATTTATTAATTATCTGTTTTTTTATTCTTTAATGTATAGTGCAATGATCTACATATTTTGTCAACTCACAGAACCCTTAGAATCATGAGGTGTTTACAGGGAACACCATTTCACTCCCTCCTAGAATATATCTTAAAATAATATTTAACATAGATCAGTATGTGATAAATACTTTATGTAAACACAATTTCTGAAAAGTATTATATTTTTATAAATTTTAACCTAAAATTTATGTAATTTACTGATCGACAGCATTAATTTGTGCTCCAGTTGTCACCTACCCCTGCTTGAATGTGCTTGCATTTTCTGCACAATCTGTTGAACACTTTTCACATTCTGCATTAAATTTATTCCTATGATTGATTTCTTGTTGCCTAATATGATAGGAAAGAACTTCTTTCTTAAATATGTTGTTCCTAATCATATTAAAATGTTTATAGCAGTGTGTAAAACTGTGTATTCTGCTTTAATTTACAACCAAAAATTTATGAGCTGATCTTGCTTATAATTTGATTTTAATGTTGATTTCTTGATGAGTTGTGCTCCCTCTCCTTCATTGACAAGCCTTCTGATTTATTGTAATACTTAAAAAGATTTTTGACCTATTCAGTCGTAGTTTTCTGTTTCGGAAAATATGTTGTTTGGTTCCCCCCCCTTTAAGAGGTGTTCAAATATATAATTTTTAGCACTGTTGTCTAAAGTCAATTAATTTTCCATTAGAAAATGGTTTAATTTTGTAAAACATTGCACATTATTCTCGTTGACTTTTGATGACCATACAACTGAGGTTCAAAATTATGAGATTGGTCTTCAAGCTAGTGTAGATTCTGAATGCTATATCAATGCGCAATCAATCAACAGAAAAATATTCTAGGAAATGGATGAAAATGATGTATATTTATGTATTTTAAATGAAATGACAAATAATGAAAAAAAAACAAATACAACAAAATATTTTTCACTTTTATCTTACAGAATAACTAAAATACTTCGGCACATTAATTCTTAAGTACAAAAACACTTGAAAACCAAGATGTTGTAACCTTTTGTTGTTAAAACTCAGAATGAAAGATTCTCCAATTTTTTGTCTTACCTGTATAAATGCAGGAAGTTAAATAGTTACTTCAAATTGCCAAATTGAAGTGTCAAATTTCTCACTCTTTCTTTCGAAAAAGGGTCGTACTACCTCATGCCTTTAATTCACTTTTAAACATGCCATTAAACACAAACATGTTTTTTATTACTTTTGTTGAGATTAATATCTGCTGTTTTCTATCTCTTGTAATGACTTCCAAAATCACATTTGCAAAGAAGTTAAACTCACAGAAAATTACTTAAAAGAAAGGCTGCTTGATGGCACAATTTTTTAAGTCGCCTTCCCTTTCTTCTGTGAAACACACTGGGAAAGACGGTTTTAGATATTCTTGGTCCTATAAACACCTCGATAACTTTATTTTCGAATTTTTATTTGTAAACTCTCAGAGCCCCAAGGCTTGACTCTCAGAAGACCAGAGATGCACAGTTTGAGACCCACTTCTATAGAGGTCTATAAATGATGTGTAGTTGCCTTTTGACTTAGATATGTAGTTTTTAATTGTGAACTGTCCAATTTAAAAGACATATTTTGCACTGACATGTATTAATAATAATTGCAATGCTAAAAATGCTTGATAGCAAGCTTCAAATAAGCTTGCTAATTTTTCCCTAACGTTTATACTCCAAAATTATTAATAACAGTATAGATTTTAAGCAAAAGTATAGAATGAAAATTTATATTTCGTTTCAAAGGTTTATTAAAGAATTTTTTTTTTAAAATGTTTTTAAAATACTACTTTTATTAGCCACCTTTAAAAAAAATCCAGACTGTATAGAAATTAACCAAATTACACCTAATCTTTATTTTTTGATATAGTAACCTTTATTACAAGATGTATATGCAGTTTAAAAGTATAAGAAATAGATGAATAATTTCTTTTGAGATTAATATTTCGTATCTTGAAAGTACACACCTTTACGCTTATTCAAAATGTTCTTATGATATTTTGTAAAGGTATTCAGATTGAGATATCAGTTATTGTACTCATCATCTTCCATGATTCAAAATTAAGAGAAAAATTGCTGTGATCTAGTTGTTTGTAGTTATAGAGTTAATTTAGTTAATATAGGAACAAATCTTATGCTCTGAATAAAAGTATTACATAAGTCGAACAAATATTTCCAAGCTGGAGAATTTTGAGGTTAACAATAAAATAATGATCAGATTTGGTGTTTAATTTTGACCCTAATTTTTATTACTCTGGTTATTTTTGTGTTCTTTTGTGTTAATTTAACATATCGGTTAAAAAACCTATATATTTCTTACCATTGTTTCACATTTTTAAACAAAAAAAAAATAATCTGTTTTTAAAATTTTCTTAAAAATAACTCACTTTGTTCCTAATATTTTAGATACTCCATTTTAATAATGACTTTAAAATGTAAAATTTAGATCAATGAGGAAAGAACGAAGCTTTTCTGGGGGTGGTTTCGATTTATCTTCACCAAGTCATACTAAAAAACGTCATGGAAGTGGAATGAGAAACAACATGTCAGCATCTCGTCTCCGTTATGTTCAAACTGCTCCAACAAACCAAGTTGCTGATTTCACAATTTTTTTGATACCAGGATTAGATGTTAAAGTAGGTACTTTTTAGGCATATATAATTATCTTTTGAAAAAATAATACTTTTCTGTTTGATTTTTTGCACTTTTAAATTAAAAACACTGTTATAAATTTTAAAATATTATGGGTTATTTTGATTTTTTTTTTTTAATTTTAAGTACATAATTCAGATATCATAATTGTTTGTTTTTAATTTTACAACATTATATTTTCCTTATAAAATTGAAAAGAAGAAAGTAATGAACATTAGTATAATGTTTAGCAATATTTTTTTTATTAAGACCATATATTAGTTATTAGATCTATAGAATTATGTTTTTAAAAAGAAACATGTATTATTTTTATAAAGATTCGATAGAAAAACATTTATATTGGAAAAAAGGGCAATATACCACAAATTTTTTTCATAAAAATGGTTTCATATTGCATAAATAAGTGAAAATTAGATTTATTGCTCTAAATCATAACAGTTTTATTTCTACCCAATATTACCAGATTGCCACACAATAGGAAAAATATTAATAATAAATAAGAAAATAATTCTTAAAATAAGAGTAAATACCCTCAAAGTCAATAGAATATCATTGCACCATGATATTATTTGATTATAAAATTTTGCACGCTAACATCGTTAATCCAACATACAATTAAATTTTAACTTATGAAGAATAAATACTTAACATCAAATTATATGCAGAAGAGATAATTTCTTTTTCTTCCATTGATTTCATTTTATTAGTACATCAACCTAAGTACATACTTAATTTCAATCAATTCTGCTCAGTACATTTGTAAATAATCTGTGAAAATTATCTTACTTTTGAACATCAGTTTACATACAGATTGAATCATACTTTTACATGATTTCAAACTCTGAAACATGACATGTTCATTATGAATTCATACAAATTATCTATTATCCAGAGGATATCTGCTTGCTATCTATGGCTTGAGGTTCACTTTCAGATCTATGGTCCATCAATCATGCCAAATATGTCTCATAATTTTAAACTATGTGGTTAGATGATGAGGTTGACACTTGAGCTGGCTCTTCACTCTCCATATGCAAGGAGTTCAAGATGTAACCAGTTCAATGTATTCGACATCGTTGGCTATGAGCTCATTGCCAGTTCCTTTGAAATTATATTTGTGCCTTTTTCTGTGTATATCCATTACAATAACTTATATTCCTTTTTCCAAATATCTCCTTCCTTCTAGGTGTATTATTTTTATAAATGATAATTTCTTAAGGTGACTTACTTAAGATGTTTTATTTGCTAGCACTTTAAATTCATTGTTATTTTCAGTTTTATGTATTTTTTCATCGTATTTCTTTTTAAATTTGCAAAATCTCTTATACCTAGTTGAAAACTTTTTTCTAGGTCCATTACAATTCTAAAACAGTGTCTGGAGACAGTCCTATTACAAGCATTAATGGTGCTACTAAATATTATACGGATACAGACTCTGGTGGCTTTGATTCACTATCTTACCGATCTTCATTTTTGGCTGTTGATCCATCACAAATGTCTAGTTGCAATCTAAAGAAAGTTAGAATAAAAAAGGCCTGTCTCTTTGCTTGGGTTACATTGCAAAGCATTCCAGAGGTATTTTTTTGTTTGATTTTACGAAATAAAAAAGATATAAATGATAGTACACCAAAATCTAAATAATATTTGGTTAAAATTAAGCTGTTTATAATCATGTAGAGTAGTTCTCACTAAAGTTTGCAAGTAAGATTTGATTTTTTATATATATATATTTGCAAAAGCATTTTCTCTGTAGCCATCATAATTTGATAAAGTAGTATCTTATGCGTTTATAAAATTCTTAACAATTATGAATGTAACATTGAAAAAAGTTTGAATTCTTTAATCCAGATGAACTTATATCCAACTCCTGTGTGACACTTAAATTTTTTCGATAAAGTGGGAGTCCATTATGGCATAATTATGTTAAGTAAAATTATAAAATACATTTTCCTTCATATAAAATGTTATGAAAATTTCCTACTTTGATATTAAATGTAAAAAACTTTTCTTATATAATGCTACTATCCAGATTTGTAAAAATGTGAAAAATTTCGTATGACTTTGATGTAATTGTTACTCTTACAAGAAGTATGTATGGCTTCTTTTAGCACTAATGTGCTATCTCGTTTTTTATGTAATCATGTTACTTTTCTGTATAGCGTAAGAAAATATCTTATGTGTAAAACAATATGAATTTGACAATGAAATGTGATGCAATTGAGAGAATTATATGAGAAAATGAGCTATTTCTCACGAATATGTGTATATATAATTTCTGTACCAATCCATGGGATTGTGTGATAAAATAGAGTGAAGATAGAGTTGGAAAAATGTAACACACACAAACTAAGTAACTGAAACTTTATTTTTAATCGATGATTACTGAAAAGGTATTATTTATGTATAAGTATCAAATTTTTCGTAACACATTCAGGTCATGTTGCTATTTAGGATTGAATTACGATATAATATCTTTAGTTATAAAATGGAACAAGTGCAAAACCTCTGCCCATTTTTGTATCTAATAAGTGCAAAAACAAAAAATTTTACAACTCAAGCTTGTTCGTATTTGCTGTCACTATTATCTATGATATCATGCCATTTTTCTATTGAGAAATTAATCCCACGACATTAAGTCTAAGTTTGGAGTGTAAAAATCTATAGATGGTACCTTCTACATCATTAGAATCATTAAAGATTTTTTTTTGTCTTAAAGAACTGATGAACACATGAAACAGGTGACATTCAGATCAGATAAAACCTCCCAACCAACCCAATTATTTTTTTGGCGTGTACATCAAAATGGATTCTCACATTTTCGTGTTGAAGGATAACACAACTGATTCATAAGACTGGGCTTCGTGAGCAATGTGGAACTCGATCTAGCTAACTAAAGATAGTAGAAGGCATTATTAATTATTTGGTTAAGTGGCTGGACATCATGCTGATTTGTTCTTTACTCATCCCTCTACACTCGCAGCAAAACCTTCTTGGAAATGAAGTTCTGATTTTGATGCAGGTGGCTCAGAAGCTCAACATAGAGTTCCATTATGATATATAAACTACTTCTCATCTGACAGAATCTGCTTCACTGTTGGTTCATTTTTGTTCCCAGAAAGCAAGAAAAGGGATCAGTGATTCTCTGGTCCTGCTAATCTGCGGTAATTTGATGTGAAACCTGACAATGCTACTTTTTGGTGAAACTCGACCGTTCATCCATCCTTCACTGTTATCTAGTAAACATTGAAGTCTTGAGTAGAAATTCTGTTTTTTATGACTTGGAAAATTGCTTCTTCACCACCAAGAGAAAGACGTCTAAATTTACCTGGTCTTGACACGATATGTTTCTTTCCCTGAATTTTCAAAGCCATGGACAACATGTGCTGTCATCAATCGCATAGAACTTTTACATCTATCTGACACAAATAACATTTTACTGGTTAAAAAAATAATGAAAAAGTAAGAGAATCTTGCAATTGTTTTAAAATTATATTTTCACTCACAAGTACTTTATTTTCTGAGCAAAACATTTCTTTTATATATAAATATGGCATCAAAACAATTATATTTTTTTAACCAATCTAAAATATTATGAGCTATGAATTAGTTTATTTGTTTAATTGAAGTATGTGTGTGTATTTCATTTTTTATCTCGTCTCTGAATACTGTAATCATTCATAGATTCAAAAGAGTTTTTTAGATGAGAAACACTAATAATATTTGAAACATTTTTATTTATTTATCTATTTTTTCTCAAAATATTTATGGTCATAAAAGATGCATTCAAAATGTAATTGGCTTATTAATTTTCATTTGCTACATTATTGATTCTTTATACTTTTTATTCTACCAGGAAGCTGTTGTCAGTCCTCACATACTTGATTTTCTTGAGCAAGCATTAGAACCTATTCCAATTCAACTTACAAAAACTGCTCCTATTTTAGGTAACTGTTCTTCTGTAATATTAACTTTGTTTTCTTTCATATTTATTAAAATTGCAAACTTTGATTTTTTTAAACTATGTATCGCTTTTTTATGATGTGCACTTCATATCAATTTTTAGTAATTGAATATTGGAATGCATATTCATAACTTTTGAGCAAATTATTAGTAATTTGTTACTCAACTATGGATTTCTTAACCAGTACCAGTTTTTTTTATATAATTAGTCCGCTTCACTTTAAAATAAAACAAAAAAAAATTGAGGAAAGTCATCTTATTATTAAAACAGTATTATTTCAATTTGATAGAATTTCTATTATAACATGCTATTTACTAGCTAAAATATAAAATTGAAAAATCTGAATAAATTTCTTATTTTATTGTTTCAATCTATAAGGCCTAAATTCTAAGAAAAAAATAAATCAGAAGTTAGAAAATTATTGAAACAGTTAATTTGATGATGAATTTTATTTACCTTTTATATACTTGAATTTCATTTTTGTATTTTTACAGAGTCGAGTAAAATTGAAGATGAGGGCGCTTCTTTAGTCACACCTAGTCAATATGCATATGCATCATTTCCTGTGGATGTCATCGTCTATTTTCGTATGCAACCATCAATTCTACGATTCAGTTGCCTTCCAATTTCTCGTGTGGAATGTATTCTGCGATTACCTTCTGTTGATTTGGTGTTTTCTTCAAAAAGAGCAGAAGATGACCTCTATGCTACAGCTATCCAAGATTCTAGTTCTAATAAATCAAAAGGTTAATCTTAGAAACTTCAATTTTAAGTGTTCATTAATTTTTCTAATTGTGTTATTTTTTGATTGCTTAGATTTCTTATTGTATCATTTTTAACACACACAAGCATGGTAAATAAAAACAAAATTGTACATTATATTAATTTCTTCTAATTTGAGAAATGTATGTTTAGGTTTTTCTAAAGATAGTAATAATCGTGCTATCTTTGAATCTGCATCTGTTTGCCAGACTGCTGTTGGTGGTTTGAGCATGACTGGTTGCTTAGCTGACTTTTCTTTGTATATATTTCATCCTTATGGTGGAGCGAAAAAGGCTGGTAGGTGATATTTAATATAAAAAAAACACTACATTTTGAAATTTTTACTAAATGTTATGTTTCTGATATTTTCTTGTTAATATACAGGTAGTACTAAAGAAGGGGAGACTTCTCCTTTATCTACTAGTGAGAGAAAAGATTCATTAAGTTTGCAGGTTGAATTTGTGAAAGTTAATATTTCCAGAAGTAGGAAAATTAATCTTATGCATGTGGAACCACCTGCAAGCAGTCAGAAATTAGGAAGAACGTTTGATTCAGGAGGTGCTTTAATACGTTTTTCAGGTATGAATATTTAATTGTGAAGTATGATCAATCCTTGAATTCTTTATATGCATTTCTTTACTACTTTACTGTTATAAATAATTAGAATATTCTTTTTACAAAATTATAATTATTTGGAGTCATATAAATTGTTTCAACTATTCTAATCAAAAAGGATAGTGTAGTATTTAATGGAAAGTATAAAGAAATATGATGAGTGGTAGAGGAATGTGGTTTGTTTTATCTCCTTTTTAATTGTGCTGTTGTTGCTAATGCCACTTGTCTGAAGGTGTCAGAAGGAGGCCCACGAAATTCATTGTGGCAAAGGGCTAGATGTACGGTTGTCTTTAGCGGTAGCTTGGAGCACCATGCAGGTGACAGTACGATTGGGCTCGTTTGCTTCCCAATTTCGAGAGAGAACACCTTGGGGTGGTCAGGGGCCTCCCACCTCTCTTCCCCTTCCACTAACAACATGAAAGGACTTGCAGCTTGACGACTATTTATGGTACCCCCATGCCACAGAGACACTATACATTTACAAACATCCATGCCTTATCTGGGATTCGAACTTAAGTCTAGCAACACAACAGTCAGCGTCACTAACTACTTAATTCTATATTGTATATTTATATTAATTATCCAATTTTTGTTGGGGAAATTCAGACTGGAAAATTATTTCTGAAAAGGTGGATTGAAGATGAAATTGTACACAGTGAAGAAATTCTTATAATTATTGGCTCAGTTGTGAAGTAAGAAAAACAAATTGTGACAAGATAAATTCTTGTAGATCCTTATAAATGGCATGAGCTTTTTTTATAAGATAAATTGTAGAAATATATGTGTCCCTCCTGAGAAATGGAACACTACAATTTGCTTCAATGTTTGATTTATTATTCATTCTCATAAATGTTTTTAGCTGTAAAGAGATACCCCTTGTTTCATGTTTTAAATATGCTTCATTAAAGAAATATATGGGAAAATATTAATAAACATGTATGGAACAAAAGCATGTTGAAAGATGTTTGAATGTGAAAAATGAGCAAAGCAAAATAATAATATCATGTGCTCCAGAAATAAATTGATTTTGTAATATTTATATGTACATTTAAATGAAATTTCTGTGTTTTTCATTTTAAAGTAAATCATTGCTCTAAGTCAAACAATTTTTTTTGTGCTTCCTTGTTAAATTTTAACGTAAATTTTTTTTAAAAAAAAATTGTGCATTTATAATAATTATTTTATTTATAGCCATATGTGATATAGGATCCGCTTCCTTTAAGTATGATATGAGAAGACTAACCGAAATCCTGGCTTTTCCGAAAGCTTGGTATCGTCGCAGTATTGCTAGGAGGATGTTTCTTGGAGATCAAAGTACTGGAGCTTTGTACAGTGATCAAGGTTAGATGTTATTTCATCATTCAATGGGAATTTAGCTAAGGTTACTGAAATGAACTTAATTCATAATTTTCAATTTTGGATAAGTTATATGATAATTGTAATAATTACTGTTACATTCTGATAACAGATTTATATGATAATGTTATGATAATAATAGTTCATTATTTTTGTTGCTAGAGAAATTGCAAGCTTAAATACCCTAATGTATATACATTTATTTTCCTGTACGATTAAATGTGGTTTCCATTTTAGCCAGTTTTGCTTAACTTCCATTCTGTATAAATTATATTCGCATAGTTTTTATTGTTATTTGTGTCTGTACTAAGAAAAATATTTTCTGTAGTAATTTACCATACGTATATCACTCTTTTATGACAAACAAAAAATTGTGTCAGGAAGGAGTTTTCAGAATGCTACAAAATTTATATACAAAAGTAAAATGCTTAGGGAAGAGTAAATGATTAAAATTTAAGACTAAAATATGTAAGATTTATTGAGCAAAATAAAGAACATTAATATCCTTTTGTATGGCTTCATAGCTACCATTATTCATAATACATGATGCCTTGGTATTAAATCTTAAATGTTCTTTATGAACTCCTGTGACAATCCACGCCATGCTTTTTGAATCCTACCACACAGTTCCATCAGTTTATGTGGTATGGGTAGAGTGGTCTACTTTTGAGTCCATACATCCTTGACTGAGGATAGGTCTGTTAAAAATACCGGCCATAGTACATTGTCGACATGCTGTAAACAAGCTCTAAAGATGACAGCAACTTGTGGTCTGGCATTCTCTTACCAGAAAAGTGGTTGAAATTGAACAATACAACTGACTGCTGGGTCTGTTGAGCATAGCACTAGCTTGTCAATTAATTCATAACTTAACACTAAAAGTGATTCACCAACATACGCCCTACATCATGATGCCAGGTTTTCTAGAAGTATGGCTCTGCACAAGGAACTGTGGTTCTTGACAGTAACCATGAATATAGTAATTCGATTGTTGTCTCCATCAAAACAAATGTTGTACTCTTCAGAGAATTTAACTCTGCCATCTGATGACCTATGTCTGTAGTGACACCATTTCAATATTTGATAATGCAATATGCAGTGTTATTGAAAGCACAACTATCATAACAGGCTATAAGAGTTTAGTCACACATTAGGAAACTGTCGACAAATAGTGTGATTTCTTATGAAATGATCATCGGAGGTTGCTGCCTACTGAATATCTGTGACTGTGAGTGTTGGATCTGTGTATGCATGTGCTTCCACATGTGAATCCTCTCCTAGTTCAGTTTATCTGAGCCTGTTTGTATCTTGAATTTCCCTTTATCCACCTCTACCACTAGCATGAACTACTATAACATTATTAAAATATATACAATGCATAATTCATTGATTATGCCATCCATCTTCTTGACACTCAATTATTCGACCTCTGTCAAACTCTTCCAATTGTTAAATTACTTGCAAACGTTTCAAGAATAAACTATGTAACTAAAACAAACAGTTCTAATTGAAATTAATTGGCTATGCTATTAGATGTCTTTTTATAAACCTACATGCATTGCATTCAAAAGCTACCCTGCGCATGTTGCATGCTGAAAAAAACCTGACCCTTATTTACTATTTAAATTTTAGTAATGCAGAGGTCAATTTCTTCCAGGTGCTTTTATTTCTGTCTTAAAATATATGCTGAATTGTTAAATAGAAATATTTAACCTAAGGGAAGAAAACTTTTAAAAAAATTATTATTCCGGATTATGAGATATTCTTAAAGTGAAATAGTATATATGTACTGCTAAAAGATTTTTAAATAAGTGCAGTTTTCGTTGATTCATCATTTTTTCAATGAAATCGTCACCATCAATTCTTTCACTGCTTAAAGGCACATAAGTGTTTTAATCTAGGTAACCAAAATTTCCAATCTGATACTGAAAATCCAATTTCATTCCAGCTAGCCCTCTAACCTCATTTCTCTCTTTCATCACCAGGTTAAATAGTGCATCCACGTTTCCTTTTTTCCTCTGCAGTCCTTGTCCATGTAATATTAAAAAATACTGTCTCTTTATTCTTAAAATGTGTCTAAGCTTTTATCGATTCAATTTCATTTCATTTTCTTTTTCATAGATTAGGCTTTCTTTAATAAATAATCATTTAAAGTGTATTTTGCTCAAAAAAATTCTGTAAAATAATTGCTTAACATTTATTTACAAAAACATTTAATTTAATGCACTGTGTTTTAGTAAATTTTTCATGTATCAGAACCTTATAAAAGTTGGTTTTGATTTTTATGGTATATTGGTCCATTTGTATGCTCAATATTCATGGCTGATGCATCATTTTTCCATTTTAAAAGAATTATTCCTTCTCTATCTTAAAATTTTTTTGAGGAAAAAAATCTTTTAAAAAAAGATAAATAAACATCAAATTGCACTAAGTATTTTGTGTTTTTGTTATGCTTAAATGTATGCAAGTAATGTGAATATTTGCTGAAAATTTTGTTTGAAGAAACTGGTATTTTAGGCAGGTGATAACATCATTAAAGGTACTCTTTTAAAATGTATTTAATAATTTAAAATTCAATGTTGCATTTTTCAGAAGATTCAGTTGAAACGAGTAGCAGTAGTGGTACTATGTCTCCAAGCATAAGTAAAGCTGACTATATCGCATTCTCTTCGCCTGTGAATGTCCAGTCATCTTCTAGTGGACTGACAACATCGATGGCCACTGATGGTGTTTCCCTTTGTACAGTGTCCACAAAACTTCCTCATAATGTGAAAAATGTTATGAGTTCAGAAAGTATTAAGGACTCTAATAAACCTCTGAGACCATTGCTTTCTAGTCATGGACATAGAGATAGGCTTTGGTTAAATCTAGATCGAACAATTCAAGAATCAAAAAGAGGTGCTGGTAGGTAATTTTTATTGTTTCTCTTTTTTCTTGAGTAGTATTTGCAAAAGAAAAAAAATTCCTAAATCGTTTTAAATCTTTCTATTAGTTTATATATAAAAAAAAAACTCCTGTTAATATAAATGTGTGTCCATTTTATTGTAAATTATTTTTCTCTGTCTTTTTTCTGAATTAGATATCCGCAGTCCATCCAAAAGTGCATCATCTAGCTATGATGAAGGCAAGGACAGTTTATCGTCAGGGCATTCATCTCCACTTCATTCTAGTAGACACAGTAGTTCATGGGAAACTTTGGTTTTATTTGCTGTCAATCTTTCACGTTTAAATGTTCATATGAATATGGGAAATGTGATGGGAAATACCACGTAAGTAATCTTTTTTTTCTTTCAGCTTCATTGTATTCTATTCAATGTATTTCATTTTTTAATTGAGCCATTTACTTTCTGGTATTTATCCTATAGAAGGGGTGTGCAGTTGAATGAAGTTCTGATTTAGTTTCAAATTCTTAATTAAGTTAGTATTGAACAAGTTCACATAGAATTATTTGTTCTTGCTGATACTGCCATCATTTTTTATACAGGTATTTCTTAGATTTGGAAGTATTGTAATTATTCGAGCAAATCTTTTCTTTTGAAGCAAATAAAGTTAACAGTTGTATTTAGTTGGATACCTATAACATTTTTGTGTGTTTTGTACTCAATCTCATTTTTATAAAGATTTTTTCCCATGTACTATTTACTTACTCACCATAACACAAATGAGATATGCTGATCAATATAGAGTTAATATCATTCGTCTCTTTTTTTTATTTTAATTAAAGGTTATGCTTTTATAACTTAATATTTATCATAAATTAATTTTAGTATATGCATAGCTCTTACATAATTTATACTTTCTAGATATTTTATCATTTCTTTTCAATCGACGGAAATTGCCTCGCAGTAAAAAGGTTTTAATTATTGTTCTTAGGTAAAAGACCCCTCCCCATTTCCTATTCTTTGAGTCAAGTACTGTGTGAAAAAATAAGTATGATTGGCTATTGAGTTACAAATATGTGTTGAAAGACAAAACTATGTATTATTATGGTAGATGTAATGTATAATCATGAAAAAAATGGGATCCCTTTATAACTTACACAATTTTCATCACAACTAAATGACATTAATGTCTTTTTAAATCAACTGCTAGAATTTTCTCATTAAAAGAAAATCAGATTTCTGTTATATAGAAGGAAACTGAAAATGATATACATTTCAAATTTCATTCATATTTGATGTTTAGTTAAGATATGTGGAAAAAACTCTGTTTAGAAGCCATATGCTAGATTATTTCTTTCAAGCAATTTGTCAATAAAATATTTAGTATCTTTTTCAGTTATAATCTCTGAACAATTTTTTTGTCAGTTTTTTCTTTGATGTTTATTTATTTTTTAATACTACAGAAAGAAAATGTTTGAATCATTTTTTTATTTGATTAAATAGATTATTTATTACATATTTCCATTTTTACAAACATCATGTGATAAGTGAATCAATAGATAATGATTGTAAAACTAATATGCATTTTTTAAGAGGGGAATTTTTTCGATAGTGGCATTTTTGTTTTCTACTATTTTTTGAACTGCATGAAAATTTCTATTTTAGAATATCTGTTAAAAATGGTTTTTGATATTGTATCATCTTAGTCTCAATGCATCACTTATGTATTTTACAATTAAAGTACATGCAGCCATCCAAGAAATTAGGGTGCCCTTGATAACTTGCACAATACCTACTATCTGACTGAAGCAGATATTGTTAGAAAAAGAGTGAAGTTATAATATTGAGAAATGTGAATTAATTTAAAAAGAATTTGCATATTCTAATCTAATGTTTTTGCAGAATCAATTAGAGAAGTCTTAAAATAGCTAATATTTCAAATTTCATTCAATTCTTACTTCATTCCACATGTATTTGAGAAAAATCATTAGAGTGCCTTATACCTTATTGTTTTGCATGAGCAATTCATCTACAAAAAATGTAACTTCATTTTTTGTTTAAAAAAATTTTTAAAAATTCTTTCTGTGTTTAATTTTTATTTTACCATTTTTATTATTTTATTTTACTTAATACATCTTGAGATATTTTTTAAGTTAATGCTATTATTTAAAAAAAGTGTGACATATCACTCA
The DNA here is from genome assembly GCA_019973955.1 of Trichonephila inaurata madagascariensis. Lineage (NCBI taxonomy): Eukaryota > Metazoa > Arthropoda > Arachnida > Araneae > Nephilidae > Trichonephila > Trichonephila inaurata. The sequence goes on along the minus strand of BMAV01026124.1, from coordinate 95,325 downwards.
TGTTATTTTTCCTGCTTTTCAGTACTGTCTTATAAGTGGATGGATTATTATATATCATGTATTAGTAAATGTCTTAATGGTAACCATCTTCCACCATATGTTGGGAATATTCAAAGAATATTAATTTTTAAATTTTAGTTTTTTCTAATTATGTATTTTAATAGCTGATGTTTTTATTAATGGTGTTATTTATTTTATTAATTTTTCGCTTTATGTATATATTTTTAGAATTCGGCAGAAATATCTTTTCATTTGTTTGACTAATCCCTCAGAAGTATTACATAAAAAATTATCTATTGTCAATGTTTCAGACAATTAGTTTTAAGTTCAAATTTTTAATACACTCACAAAACTTACAAAAATATCTAAGTAGAAATTTAGGCTAATTTTATGATGAAAAATATGATACATGAAAAAAGAAGACAAAAACCCTAAGATAATTTTTTTTAGTTCTGTTAATTGATACAACTCAAAATTTTCTCCATTTTAGTTATGAACAGTGTTGTTAATTTCATCTAACTGTAATGTGGTGTGAAAGTTATCCAAAGTCCAATTTTTCGTCGACAACTGTACGAACTAATAACATTTGAGATGTCTTGTCAGGGATGTAGAAAATATCTAACTGGATGTTAAGTGCATATATTATTTAAAAAAATACATGTATAAAAAATACATATAACTTTTATTTACAAAATATGAATTAGAATATATTAATGAGAAAATAAAAGTACTTGTTTCTCTATTCAAAATTTGAATTCTTTCATAAAGCTTTCACTGAATATGACCTAACAAGGCTGCATATGTGGTCAAACCCAAGGGTTTCATATACTTGTGTTCTAAAATTAATTACTTATACGTTATCTGTGACTACCAACTTCATTACAAAAGTCAATTAGGAAAAATAGGCATCCATAATGAAGAAATATTTTTTTTAAAAAAATTAATTAAGTTTAATTTAATCTGATTTTAATTAAGTTTCTTTTAGATTATTAAAAGGGATATCAGTTTAGTCCAGTTGTGATAAAAAATTTTATAGCTCATTAAAAAGATTTTTTTTTTTTTTTTTTTTTTTTTTTTTTGTACTTGCTACTGTTTCAAAGTATGCTGTGTATATTTTATCTTAGACTGAATCCCAGTAGCAAAAGACTTTTAGAATTTAACTGCTATATTATTCATGTATATTAAAATACGTATTTAATTTAAAGCCAAATTTATATTTTCAGGTAACTTAATAAATTGACTTGAGAAATAAAATCGAAGTACTTCTCGTTTTACAAAATTAATTTTTTAAGATCATTCCATAGAAGTGTTTTAAGTATATCATTTGTGTAATAGGTAAATTTTTTTTACCTATTTTTATTCTGAAATGAGCAATGAAACACTATTAACTTAAACAATTTTTACAGCTGGTTAACAAGAGATTTCAAATCACAAGGACGACTTTCGATTGGTAGCAATGGGCATAAGAATCTATTTCTGTCCATTGGACTTGAAGGGTCAACCCTGGATAGTAAAGGAGGAATAGTTGGAGGAACAATTGAATTGAGTCGTATCGATACTTGTAGTAAGATATCATTAAATATTTTTTCTTTAATAATATTTAGCCATAGTCATAAGTATTGAGCTCTCTGTAAAAAAATATTTTGTTATAATGTTTATAAAATACACTAGCCTGCAAAAGTTAAAAAATAAACAGGCTTTCTCGAATTTTTCAAAAATATGCTGAATTAATTCATACGAATTTTGATGTGGAAATTCTTAAAAGTATTATAAAAGGGATGATGATAATAATAAAAAAAATAATGGCTCTCACTTTTTTTTTCTGTTATGATTTAGGCTCATGAAAGTGTGATGCTTCAAAATGATTTAGAGGATTTAATATGGGGTTTGATCTCCCCTTTTAGCAAAATGGGGCGTTCATGTTGTTTATGATGTCTTGAGGCATTGAATTCCACTTCTCCACCAAGACACTTTTTAAGTGTTCTGGAAGGGAAATGTGTTTGTCGAGCTTCAATTACTGTGCCAAGAGCATCCTAAACATGCTCTATAAAATTCAGGTCTGGAGATCTGGCTGAGTTCTTCGCAATCACAACCATCCAAGCCTTGTGTAAATGATCGTTGTCTTCCTTAGAAATAAAGTGGGTGTCAATTGCCCTTCTGAAAAACTTTTTGCGTTTTTAAGATCTTATCTCTGTATCTCGGAGCAGTCAAGGCACCTCTCTGAAAGACTTGCACCTCTATATGCCAGTCCAGTATCAAACCTTGCCATACCATAACAAAAACAACTCCTTAGTGGTCTACTTTCATTTCATTGGTGGAATGTCAAGATTTAGACTGAATCTTAACGTATTAGTTAAAAGAACACCGATCCACTGCTTCTTTGTCTAAGGATAATGTTGCCTGCACCATGATAGGTATGCTCTCAAGTGAGATGGAGATGACTTGTCTCCTGGAGTAGAGCCCTACCACATTAAGTCTTCAGATGGTTGTGGTTGCTAAGCAATCTTGATTCCATTGATTGATCTGTCAATTCGCATGGGCTGGAATCCTGGTCCGGCTTAAGGTTTTTTGTATGAAGGGGAAGATGCCCACACACACATTATATCTGTCAAGGCTCTCAAAGTTCTCACATCGGTGTGATGTGAAAGTTTGTGAGAGTGGTCGGGTGTCATCCTCATCATCTGATCGCTGCTGCAAATTATTAGATTTGTCTATCGCCCACAAGCAGCTTTTGAATGAGACATTAATAATTAATCATGAAGACTTTAATAAAGAATATGCCTTGGAATTGAGGTATGAGAAACAGCAGAGTTGAGTAGCTGTCGTCAACCCAATTTTCCTTGCAGCTAAAACCAAGTAGTGGTCATATTGGATTTTAGTGTTTCTATGGCACCCTATAAGTTATATTCAGATTAATGTTCTGATCTCCTGAAACTAGTTTCATAATCTTGAAACCACATTTTTGGACACATTGAGCCATCTTGCTACCACTGCTCGGTATTGGCCTGCATCCATTGTATTTGTGCCATTGTTTAAAAAAGTTTCTGAAATAATCTTAAGCCTCTCAGAAACTTGACCAAAACTAAATTCTCCATTTCTCTTAATTTGTATAAAGTAAAGGTGAGAGATAGAATTTGATTGGATAATTAAGAAAGGCACATTTTTTCTTTGTTGCTTTTGCCAATTTTCATTTAAAATGGTTCAGTAGTTTTAAAAAATCCATGAAAATGTGTTTCTTAATTAAATTTTGCACACCACTGTTACAAATTAATCTTATAAATAATAATAAATGTGAACAATATTTTTTATAGTGTCCATCGTAATGTGTAGCTCATTTTGTTTCATACATCTTTCCAGACAGTTGTTTTACAGTAGGGTACTGCATCTTAATATAAAATTTCTTTCATTTTAATTATCAACAAGAGTGACTGGGGAATCATTATCGAGGGGCAGTTGAGATAAACTGGTCCATTTAACAAAAGAATTGAAGCCTTAAAAATCCTAATAAGACATCCACACTTTATCAAATTTTAATGTTCCCATGGATCTCTGAATTAAAACCGGAGAGCCACCATTATGATCACTTAAAATAACAAGCTCTCCTGGAGACAAAACCACAGTGCTCGAGTGACTGGAGCTGAAATATGTAAAACACCCATACATTTACATCTCCATGTTTCATTCCTCTCAACGTATAGCAATTCATTATCTTCATAGAAGGTCAAACATCCATCTTTTCACCATTCCACACCACAGTACATCAGATGCGGGCTAGAGAATTGCTTCACTACCCAGGTGACCATTGACTTTTTTTGTTCAATGCTCTTCCAACATGTAGAGTATTTAGTGTTGAGAAAGATTATACTGCAAAAACAAGTTTTATAAAGAATAAGTCGGTTGTTCTAAAAATAAACCCGCCGATTTTTTAAAGAACAGATTTCTTATTTACACGCTTTACAATGTGCCTATTGAAATCACTTTCCTTGTGATTTAACTGTAAAAACATTTTGGCCTTGGTGTAAAAATTCGAATATTCTAACCACTTAATTCTCCTGATTCCAAATTGTGCAATTTATTTGAAGTGAAAAGCTTGGAAAAGATAAAATCCTCCACAGAGAACTGTTAGCATTGAATGACTTGAAAATTTTGTTTGACTGTGATGGAACTAAGATTGTGAAATAGATGAATTGCAAAAGAAAATTAAGCATTTTTATGTGACTTTTTATTTAAGTTGTCTGAATTTTTGAACATTTTTATTGCACTTGAATGTAATAATATAGTAACATTGTTCTCTTAAGATACCTCCAGTGATGAATGGTCAATCGTTAACAATAGGAAATTTTCCAAAAATATCTTTTGATTGATGAGAAAAGAACATAAGAATACTGAAATATTCTTTTTGCTACTGCGATTTTTTGTGTATATAAATGTATACATCCTTTTATGAATGAAATTTTTATTGCTGTAGTATTCTTTTACTTACTTTCGAATCCTTTTTCTCATCTGCATCAACTCGATTTTCTGAACCTCTTCAGAGACAATTTTTTTTTTCTTTTACAATTTATTAATTTTATATTAATAGGAATTCTAAAAGCAAAAAAAAATGAAGTAAACAATAAAATTTCACCAAAGAAAATAATGTCCATATTTGTGGCCGCTGAAGGTTAATGGTAATTTATGAGTGGAATAATTTCATACATTCTGGGTATATAAGTTCTTCACATTTTTCACTAATGTAACAAGTTCATCTTACATATTTTTTATTGTGGCATCTTGGAGGATTTTTCAGTTCCTTTTTTTTTTAGGATAATGACCTATACCATTCAGTCTGATTTCAATGTTGGTTCATCATGTGTGGTTTTGAGGTGGTTATTCATATACAGAATTTTTCAAACGACAATATTGAATACTTTCATCAGAATCCGAACATTTTTCTGCAGTCCTAAGTAATCTGTATAAGTCACTTTCACTTTCCACATCAAAAAATATTTCCAAATCTTCAATGCCTAAATTGCCATTATTTTCTTTTCTGCAATGATTTGGATCTTAATTAAATTTTCCATTTTCGTTACAACTTGGACGCATAAAATCATAATATATAGATTTCGTTATACGCTTACACAAAATATTAAATTTTACTTACAATTGTATTTAACTAAAAACATCATTTTGAACAGTAATTGTACACGTAACGTGTATGTTTGGTAATTTCTTATAAAATAAAAAACCCTAAGGAAATTTGTTTGTTACCATTCTACTAATTATTAAAACAATATATTTAATAAATTGTTATCAAATTTTAGTTCTGTTTATTATTAACAGTAACTATATTTATATAAAAAAAAACAACTAAACTCCACATATGTGGCCAAGAGCATGAAGAGGTTAATTCCAAAAATCAATACATTTACCTTATTCTTGTTGAATATCAGTCCAAAAAATTCTTCCTTTGATTTCGTAACAAGAGAATTTCTTACGGTGTGAAGTTGTTGGCATCAGACACAACCCCCAACCTAGAGGCCTTGACCTCCAAGTTTATAAGCCCCCTGGAGGCAGGGGTGCCCATTTTTCTCATCCCTTTTATCTAGTTTCATTATATACCTTTAATTCAACACTAATTTTTCATGAACATTAATGTGTAAAATATGAAAAGGTTAAATTATATACATATCAAACAGATCCACAACTTTAATAAAATGTTTGTTTCAGATTTTATGTTAAGTCATCTGTCTAGCATAAAAATTATAATGTGTTTACAAAAATGTTCAAATTAAATAAAAGTGATCAAATCAGAATCATATATATTGTATTATGTAATATGTTTCTCTTGAATTACCTTTTTCTAGTGCACTTAAAAGAAGATTGGGGACAAGAACCCGATCACACAGTGGCTTTAAAGTTAGGTGCCTTAGAATCACGCTTAGATTACATGGGAACAAGTGTTTTAATGGGACGAGTCAGCTCTTTGGATATCACTCTGAAAGATGAATGGAGAGTCAGTTCAGTATTAAATCAAGATCACATTTCGAGTCATCCAACCAAAAGGTAAAAAATATATTTTAAAAAGGGAATGATATTTTTTAATACACAAATGCTTCACATAGTTGTTTTCTAAGAATGTTACTTTTCTTAAATTTCTTTGCTTGCAGACCTGCTTTGATATTTGTTAATGGAGAATTGTCATGGGACCAACTTCAACTTTTAATTTCAAAGTCTACTACTCCAGATTTAATAAAGATGTATTCCAAATTGGAAGAATTTTTTTCACAACAATTCCACAGCAGTAAACGTGTATTTTCATCCTTGCAACCAAGACTTCAAAGACATTCTCTTAAAAATAGATCAAGGAAATCTAAATCATCGGAAGGTTTGTTTAATTTGTACACAAATTCTTTCTAAAGCAAAATATTTTAATGATCAAGTTACACAATCCTTCATTCTTTAAGTACCACATTCATTGTATTAAGATGTTGAATTTGTTTACTTGCAATAAATTATTTTATAAAATTCTTTTTAAGGTCATAATACTTATTGAAATTGAAAAATATATAAATCATGTTTAAGAGCAATCATTGTTAAAGTAATTTCAAGTTTATTTACAAAAACTCTTATCTGAATTTTTTTTTATGTAGACGAGGGAAAATCGCTCATAAACTTTACCTGTAAGGCGTTAATTTCTTTCTTTTACTCAGGCAGGAGTAATTTGGAATTTTTCGATCTCATTATGTACTTGAACTAAATTCTATAACTTTTAAAGCAAAATACCAAGGAGTTATACAAATTGGACGAAATATCATATGCAGATGATTAACATTTGGCATGACTGATTAGTTTGAGCTCGAGCACATTTCATTGGGGCATTTAAAGTTATGAAACAGAGGACATTTCAATGCTGAAGCATAATTTCAATGTGAATGTGGTTCCGTTGGCCCAGAAGGACGATACAAATGCCTTTAAAACCGATTCAGGGACAGTATGAGCAGGTGTTGCCATTTGTTAAAGGACATGTAATTAGAGGAAATAGGGTGGACAATATGCGAAATCACTCGACATTGGAGTCTAGCAATGCTAATATCGGATGGTGTTGACAGAAATGGGTGAATCATGGCTTATAGTGCGTCGAAAAAATAATGGTCGACCGAGAGTGACCTAAAACGCGGAAGTCCGATAGGCTCTAAAATGTGTAATTTTCAACAGTCCGGCATGTATATAAAACACCAGTGATTGAAATGACTACTGATAGGCAACAACGAACGAAGGCTTAGGTCCGGAGGCAGTTGCACCAGCTGTCCCTCACCGTTACATTGCACACTGCCCTGCATGCTTGCAGTGGTGCCAGGCGCATTTGACCTGAAATCTCACGCACTGAAGTAGAATTTATGAGTCCCCCATTTGATTGAATCCTAATGACTGAAGACATTTGAGACAGCACAGCCGAATACTCACCTGACTTTCGACCATCACACCACCTGACAGCCTAAAGTTATGGTATGGGGTATCTTTTTTTTTATAGCCGAACCCTTTGGTTGTCATCCATTACTGCCTTACATCATAGTAGTACACCAATGATATTCTACACTCCGTAGTATTGCCCTTCATTTCAACAGGATTATACTCAACTGTACATGACATTCCTTTCTACTACTTGACTTCGTGCTTCTCCAAGACTTCCCTGGCTGGCTCGATCCCCATTTCAGTTCCCATCAAAACACGTTTGGGTTCTTATTAGCAACGTTTCCAACCATCCCTGGATTGCACCGATCTAATTTGATAGCGTGTATAGGAAACAATTCCGTTGGAGGACGTCCTCCAACTGTATGAATCAGTATTCACTGGATAACAGCTATATCATAGTCAAAGGTGGGCCAACACATTATTTATTTTGTTTTTGCTCTTTTACTGGTATTTCTTGAATAAACCGTTTAATTCCTATTTTACTGTTAGCGTTTTGTTTTCAATGCATGCGCTACACATCGGCCGATTGGTGTGTCATTCGGGGAACTCCTTCTTACTCAGTATATTTTTTGTTTGTAGTGTATATTGTTCTAAAAATAACAAAACATAGTTTTGTGGATAATTGCTTGTGTGTGTGAACACAATAAATGAGTGCTTTTGAATACCACTGAAGAAAAAATTCATACCCTTGAGTGCTGTCACATTCATTAGAGTTTATTAAATATGTTCATATATATGAGGGAATGATAACCTTTGCACGTATTTTAATATTGTAAGTATATAGTTATCCTATAATTATACCTTTTAAGATATAATGAAATGTGTTAATTATGTATTGGGATCATATATCTCCTAAATAGTAAGGTTGGACTTCCACATTACAAAAATTCAGTGCATGTATTAATTACTAAGTAGCCTTCTTGTGCCATGCTTGGATAACGTTTTTTGCAATTTTTTATCTTTTGGCTCTAAAAGTCTGTTTCTTAATTTATCATTACTTTCAATTGTTTTTCATAGAAACAGAGGCCAAACACCATCGTCACTGGCAAAAGGTATTATCAGTGGTTTCTGGTTTACAGTTAAGCACAATGGCAAGTGCTTTACCAGATATGGGAACTATATTAGGTGGAACAATGGATCTTCATGGATATAATATTTCTCTTGCCTGTTTTCATGGCATAAACTTTCGTTCAAAAGCTTGGGCTATTTTTAGTATGAGGAAACCTACTATATCATTTGCTACCGAAGCCCAAGATGTTGTAAAAGATGATGGTGAGTTATTTATGATATAATTTAATAAAATGCCTGTTTTCTTTCCTATGTCTGCAAAGTATATGTGGAAATGATAGATGGTCTTTTTTCATAAAAACTACTCTGATTTATTTAATTATATAAAAGAATGTTAGAGTGAAGATATTTTTGCCACATTTGCAAGTAATGCAAGTATTTTGGGTGCCGAGTTTGATTTAGTTCATTTCTACTAAATTTCATTACTTAATAGATTATTGTAAAAATATTGTATTGTTATTTAAATATCTTTTATTTAAATTTTTAATGCATTATATTTTTAATGTTTTGGTGTTAGGATTTGCTGTCAGTATCCGTAAATAGTAAGAGATAAACAAGTAATTAAATTAATTTGAATTTTTCTAACAGTATTTTTTTGTATTCATTTAAAATTAACTGAAAATGTTTCCCTTCAAGAGATGTCATCAAATTAGCTATGTTCTGTGGAATATGTAAATAAAACTAATAGTAAAATCATATAAGATGTAATTTTTTTTACTTGGGGTTTTATATATATATATAAAAGTAACTGAAGTACCTGTTCTTTGCACAGGTAATAAGGAACCAGAATGTAAAATTCTGATAAAAAAATTAACATAAAATCCAGTGTACCTATACTTTCAAGCTGCATTTTTTTAGTTTTTAAATATATTCATTGTATTGTATAACACTCGTATATCTAATGAACGCTTTTATTTTAAATGACGTCATATCACCAGTTTGCTGGAGAAACTCTTAGAAATTGAATTTTAAAAAATATAAAACGAATTTCAAGATAATTAAGGTGCTCAACATCATGACATTTAGTATCAGTGTGCCAAGTTTCACTTGTCTGGGTTATTTAGTTTTTGTGCCACATTCAAAATGCATGCAAATTTTCTTTCTTTAGTATAGATAATATTTTTGAGATATATTATTAAATAATGATATGCTATGAACATATATACTTTAAGAAATTATTTGTAAAGAATTACTTATTGATTAATGCAGGTATAATGATTTGAATTTATGTATACATAATACTTTGTTTTCATTGATATTTTAGGTAGTATTGCTACACATATTGTTCAAAATTTATCTTATGCTCTGGGAAGTAGTTCTACAGAAACTGCTCAACATGCAAGCATGGCAACTGTTTGTCGTATTTCCAGGAACGTTCTTTTTCCTCCTCAATTTCGGAGTATGCATGAGTGGTTTCATTATGCATTTGCTACTAGTGAACTGGATGGTAATTTTTAACTTTTTTTCCCCCTCTATTTCTGTCCCCCCCATTCCATGTGTTATGAGTTTGAGCCCCATTGCTACTGATGACCCATCATATAGAGGAGTTAATGCACGCTAAATCTTTCGTGGCTTCAAAGTCTTCTGTTAGTGCGGTGTGGAAGCTCTGAGAGAGTGCTACAACATGTGTTGTCCTTGTCACTTGATCCAGGTTCAAAATTATGAGGTCCTTTGCCAATAGCTCTCGTGTTGCTTTGTTGTGCAAAGTTAATTAACGCTCACTAACTCGATTCCCCCCCCCCCCCCTCCTTTCTTTTTTGTACATGTGTTCATTCTTCTTAATATTCATTCATTAAAAACTATTTATTCATTGTCTTACTCAAGGTACTGTGATTCATAAAAAGGTACCCAGAAAATTATCTTCTTCAACGTTTATATTTGTTTACTCTATTATTTTTCTTACCTTAAAGAAACAAAAGTTCTGCTTAACTCCCAAATTTTTCAGTGGCCATGGTAGCCTAGTTTTCAAGGTAAAGGACTCGTGGCCGGCATGTCGTGAGTTCGAGCCGAATATCACTGAAGACTCTCCGTGTAGGGAATGATGCACGTTAAATCTGTGGGAACTCATACGTCCACCCATTGGTGTGGTGTGGAAATTAGGAGAAGCAGGTGCCTGCTCGTGTGTCGTCCTCGTCACTTGACCATGGTTCAAAATTACCAAGATTCGTCATCAAAAGCCCTAGAATAGCTGAATAATGCGACATTAATTATCACTCACTCACCCAAATTTTCCATTTTTAATGAGCATATATTTGTAAAAGCATGATAAACTGATGAAAATAACCTAAATTTTTAAAATTTTGTTTGTGTGAACTCATGCTTATTTTATATGAACTTTAATATGTTTGTTTATGATTTAATATGAACATTTTTCAGAAATAATTTAGAGATATATTTTTCAGATGTTGGTAGGTTTCCTGTGTTAGAGCACGATCGCGAAAATACAAATGATCGACGTGTCTCAATGCCAACAAAAGGACCTGAATTTAATCATAATATGGAAGTAATATTTGCTCTTCCAAGTATGCAACTCCACTTAAAAACAGAGCATCTCCAGCCTGCTCGACCTATTTCAACTGGTGGTACTGTAATAGTTTTCTACTCTTTATTATAATTTTGTACCAATGCAATTGACTTTTTGTTCTTAATCTAATTCCTATTTTAAAAGTTCTAATATCATAACTTCAAAAAACATAATACTGGATTTAGAAATCAAAAAGTGGATTTTATTTTTAGATAAATAGGTCAAAACTCCTAAAAAACCTTATTGTTCCACAATTTAAAAAAGGAAATTTTATTATGTTAGGTGACATTTGCATTGGTGAATATCATATGTATATGTAATATTTTTATAGAAATCTATATATGCAGTATAATTGATATGTACCTTTAGAGTTTTTACTTCAAAAATGTATTATTACTTTTACTGTGATAAGAGCTTTTCTGTAATGTTCAGAGTATTTTCATGTGCTCTTAATTAAGAATTATATTTTCTCAAAATATTCATAATATTATGTTACTCATGTTCTTAATGCTTAGTTTCTAGATTGGGAGACCATATATATTACCATAAGTATGAGATAGAGTATTACTTAAGTTACATAATTTATTGCATTTTGGTTTAAAAAATTCCCATCCTTCTCCTTAAAGCAAATTAGAAAATCCCCTTTCGAGAGAGAGTTATTGATTTTATAAGAAATATAATTATTAGCTCCTCTTTTATGTTTGCGACAGTTGAAAGATGTTTTGAGTATAAAAGCATCTAAATGATCAAGTTTTAGTTATGTATTTAAATTTTTATCGATTACATGTTTGATGATAAAACTACTGGATCAACGACTCCTTTGAACATTCATCTGTATAATACAAGTCATTTATTCTGGTGAGAATACTTGGAACAAAGAGATACAAATTACATGAAAAATTTTTTTAAAAAATTGGTAGTTGTTCTGGTAGTACTGAAGTGAAAATATTTTGGCATTTTTAGTAGGTCATTTGGTGAGTTAAACATATGTCTATTAAACATGTTAAATTTATGAATGAGCAAAAACTAACCTAGTGGTTAAAATTGAAGGTCATGGCTGAGGATGTTCAAGTCAAGCTGTGCATTTGAGTCTTGGTTCCAAAAAAGATTCCTTTTGTTAAATAATGAGGAGTGCCTTACACTGTACGAATGGCTCTTAAAATTAACTATATTGCTTTCAAGGAATCTTGAGAACTGATTGATAGTTGATGGAGTTTCAACTATTTATTTTTAATTAAATGATATATTAGTGTCACAGAATCATCTGCCACAACTCAATCATCTCATTTTTCAGAAATCATTACTTTGTTTTCTGTTTGTGGCTCAAAGCAATTTTTCTGTGACCTAGCTAAACCAAAAGATTTGCTAACCCTAATTTAGAGACTTACTTATGCTCTAAAAAGTTATCTATCCCAAACATGTAATTATAATGGTCATGTTTATTTGAAAGGAATTTTGATCCTGAATTCTGTATTTCCTTTATTCTTAGGTCCAAAACCAACTGTAGATTGTAGCTTTGTGACAGAATTTGATGATCACATATTTGTAGCTGTTGATGCAGAAGCATTTTTCTTCCTGCATGACCTTATTACCTCGTACATTAAAGAAAAAGAAAGTATGTTTAAAAAATTCCTTTTAATTAATTATTTTGAATGTGTTAAGATTTATGAATATCAGGGAACAAATCTGTTTTTTATCAGCTTTAAAAATTAATTTAGTAAAAAATTAGTCTGGGTTTTGCACATATAACTTTCACTATTGTTTTCATCTTTATATTTTATCAAATAATATTAATTATAAATCTAAATATTTAATTACTGTCAAAGTTTAATTTGAAACATCTGATTTTGTGTAAAATTAATTGCCTACAACACCAAATCTGAAATTAGTTTTATATGATTTTAATTTAGGTCAGTATTATAAGTATTGTGTAATATTTATGAAATATTCTACAAATCCCTTTCATTATTAGTTTAAAATGTATATATATTTGCAATTCAAATTATATTTCTTCTAATTGGTGTAATCACACAAATGCATTTATTATGTGGAAATCATATTGCTCAACAATTTTGTGGCTTCTAAAATTATTGTATCAGTCATATCTCTCAGAGAATTAGTGTGGTTTAATTATTTGTCTCTGAATCTATATTAAGATTATTACAACGGAATATCTAAGCATGTGTGTGGGGAAAGACTTAGTTGTATAACATATAATAGGAAATACAAATCTGGGGTCCATTGGTTCGATTTCTTTTTGAGCAGCCATTTCCCTTTTTTTTTTTTCATGATATTTAATTTAATCTAAAATTTCTTTGTATAAATGTTTGTGCAATAAATTACTGTAGTATTAGTCATATTTTTCATCAAGTATACAGAATTTCAGTTTGTTTTGAGATAAATAACAAGTTGTACACTAGTGTATGTTAAAGAGAAAGTTAATTTTGCTTGAAATTTGTTATTTATAAAATTTATTTAATCTGATCAGGAAAAATAGTTTATATTAATTTTTTTTAACAAACATGTATGTAACTTTTGCCCTTCTTGTTCATTCCAACTACAAGTGGGACAAAGAACATTCCTGCTGCTTTCCATTTTTTTTTTCAAATATTTCTTGTTTTGTAATCCGCAGGGTTTTCAGAGAAAAATTCTCCCATTATCATATAAAGAATTTTTTTTTCTTTTAAAAAATTTGTTTCTTTGTTCTATATTGAAATAAATTGTTCTATATGTGAAAAAATGTTGAATAATCTGATGAATTCAAGTAACTTGATATAATGGGACAATAGAATATATCAGAGAAGTATTTTGGTATTAAATTAATCATTTGATTGTTTATTGTGAAACTTTTTTTCATAAAATTATTTTAAAAGGAATAGTAATGTTAGCTTACTTATTTTTGTTTTATTAAATTCACACCTTACCTGCTGCTTGACATTAATAAGGTTGGAAAAAATATTTTTTTAACATATTTAAACTTACATATATAGAAAAAAAGATTTTTTAAAATTTTCTGTATTCAATTATTCTCTAATTTTAAAATCATTAAAATTCTTTGTGCTTAGTAATTTTTAATAAGTATATGATTTTTTTCACATTAAAACATGTAATCTAAGAAATCTCACATTCTTACCTTCTCATGTACTTTAATAAAACTGCAATGTAGTTTTATATGTATAAAAATTACAGATACTTTAATTTATTTTAAGTAACAGTAAAATTTTATGAATTGCATTAATATTATTCCTTAAAATAATTAAAATTTTTCATAGTGTGCCCAGGAAGTCTGGCCTTACCCAGCAAAAGTTTAGAGCTGTCACACAAGCTGGTCTCCTGTAAAGACCAGGACTCCAGTTGGCAGCAGACCACTGGATAGCTTTGTTAAATATTTTGTTTTCATATTTTCAATTTTTTATATTTTTACTCATAATTTCATACAAAGATGATTTGCCATGTATACAAGAAATAATTTACTAGATGATCTTCACAAAACATCAAAATATATTTACTACAATTGAGGAAAAGAACATAGTTTTATACTCTGATCGAAAAGGGGAAAACTGTACATTAACAATCAGAAAACTTACATATAAATGTATTTACAAAATGAATCTATAAGGACTGTAATATATATTTCTGAAATGTAAACTACAACCTCCTTAAATCCCCCCCCCCTTTTATGATGCATAAAATTGAGGATAAGAGCAGTGTTACGAGAATAGTGTAGAAATTGTTAGTTAACTCTGGTAAATGTTTAAGATATCTGACTAGCTTAGTTGACAAAGATTTAGTTGATTCATTTTTTAATATGGAAGAAAATATTTTTGAAAGTTATTTTTATCACGTAGAATATCGATCTTAACTTATTGATTTATTCAAATAAGCTGCTTCTAATTATTTGCTTCAGATATTTTTACTGACATTGCCCATTAGTATTCATAACATTATCTAATTTTTAAAAAATAACAAAATTTTGGGGAAAAAATAATTAAAACACCAGTTAAATTTTTTTTTTTTTGGTCACTCACTAATTATTTAAGAATCTTACAGCTGTGTAAATTACATGCCTATCTTTTCTAATACTGAAATTCAGAATTTTTTTTTTATCGATCTCTGTTTTGCCGTTGATGGAAAGATATAGTAAAATAATAGGAGTTTCACATGGAATTTGTGGAATTTTTATTGATATTTTTGCTGTACTGTTTTGTGAGTTTACTGCTATTAATCTATTAGATGTCTATAAGGTAATAAAAAATGGATTGGTAAATAAATTACAACTGTTGATTGAATTTTAGTTCCACTTACTTTGTTTTTATTTTAAGTGTTACTGAATATACATTAATATATATGTTTTTTTAAGTAGTCAGTACATTTGGAAAATCTCATTCTCCAGACAGTGACCGGAAACTTAAAATGGCTGATCCAACTGATTCATTACAGAAAGATTGGAGAAGTTACCAATGCCACACTTGGCATTTAGAACCAACAGTCAGGTTTGTTTTGCATTTAATCATACTGCAACTCTTAAATTCTTAATTTCATGTCAGTTTTTTCATCATATTAACATATTAGATTAAAATTATTTTTCAAGATTCCTTTTGATATCTTTTTATATATACTATTTTGGCAGACTTTTGTCCTGGGCTGGAAAAGGAATAGAACCATATGGTGTTGACTACATTCTTCAAAAGCTAGGTTTTGCGCATGCCAGAGTCACAATTCCCAAATGGATGCAAAGAGGATGCATGGATCCATTAGATAAAATTTTAGCTGTTGTTATGGAGAAAATGATTTCGGCTGTTAAAGATGACAAAGATGATGCTGGAGTGAATGTCAAAAAATTATAAATATATGTATCCTGTAAAAAGCTGTGCATAACTAGTTATTTATTGTGATTTTTAAAAATGTGATATCACCACTTTGTTAAAAAAAAAAAAATGTTTTTCATTAGAGCTGCATGCATAATTCGCATTGACGTTTACATTTTCAGGTATTGTAATTATGTAAATACTGATAAATAAGTTCTGTGTGTGATGTTTTCTATTTAATCTATATTATTATTCAAAAAATTTTATTTTTACTCTGTGTTTAAGGTCTGTTAATACTATGATTATGTTACTGGAGCTTATTATGATATATTTTGTAAGAATTACGATATTTTTCTTTGATTTCTCCATCAATAAAAGGGTTTATTTGCTTTTTAAATCTATTTATTATTGAAATTTCAATAATATTTTTATTGATTTTTGTGGTAATAGTAAAATTTATATTCATGAAGCAAAAAAAATGGATTCCTTACTTAAAAAATTGGAATTGATTTTTTATGTTGGTTAAATAGCTTTTTAAAAAAAATTTTACTACTTTACTTATATTTATGTATTATGGTAATTTTTTAAAGCAAAGAAATATTTAACAGCTTGAAAATTTTAAGTAGTTTTTGTTTTATATTTTCTTTTGGAATGTTTCATAACTGCTGTTGAAATAAATGTACAGACATAGATATTTGTAAAACTTTTTTATTGTCATTGAATGTGTTTCCATGTGCAATTCATTAACTTAATATGATGTAAATACCTTTGCTCGAGTTGTGTATTTTTTCTGATATTAAATTATTAAGGATATATTTATTTTAAAAATTGCATCAAGAAAATGAGGGAAGTGAAAAGTAGTACTTAATAACATGAGGAAGGATCATACTTAACTTGTAATATGCCATAGTTTAGTTCCTAAATCCATGATGTGATATCATAATTTTTGTATATTTACTAAGTTCATAAAACTCTTTGATTAAAGAAAACTGTTGTATGTATATGTTATGATCTCATAACTATTTTTATAAATATTACTTGATGAGCTGTTTACTCATTGCTTCTTCTAAACTTAGATGCACTATTCAAAAAAGTTAACCATATGTTTGGGAGGAACTTTAAATATAAACTTGTTTGATATTAAAATCAAAAACTGAATGATAAAAAAAATCTGTCAAATACTTATTCTAGTTTTGTTTCTTATTAATTCATTTATAATAAATATAAATACATTGAAGTAAAATCTTTATTGTGTAACTTTTTCGTAGGTTGCTATCTAACCGAACAAAATTCTCTTTTTAAATAGAAATATCCCACAAAAAATATTGTTGTAAGGTTGTTTTTTTATTATAAACTTTTAAGAGAGAAATACGTTGTATGCATTTTATCATAAATGCATGTATTCTATCATTTTTCATTTAAATTTATTTAGTGTTATGCTTACTTTTGTTTATCTATCATAATTAAGTTTTAAATTTATAAACAGGGAATCTTTCATCATGTAGTATTCTAAGTAAACCAATCAGTCATTTAAATGCAAATTTATTTTAAAAAGATTTTAGCTCTACATATAATTAAGTTGTTTTTTTTAGTTTTAGTTGGTAAAAACTTTTTTTCTTTTGAAGTTTGTTTTTAGTAAAGTGTTTTTAAATTATAAATTGTGTTACTCTCTCCTCAAATCCTGATTAACACAAATGCTGGGACCGTTTAAAATTGTGAAGTAAAATCGTTTTATGAACTTTTTATATTGTTTAATGGCATGTATTATTTATAAGATATAATTCCAGGACAATTTTCATTAATATTATTTTGGTTAAATACACTATTTCTAAAGAAGTATTATTCATACTCAGTGCAACTATTTTCTGATTGCATACTTTTTCAATACAATCACATCCATTTACTATTTAATTGAACATGCTTTTTAAAATTTCTGTTAAATAAATAATGTGATTTTCTACAAGAATTTATTCATCTATCTTTTTTTAAATTTTTTTCCCTTTGGAAGCATTATAAATTCAACAATTTTTAAAACATTTTTCTGTGTAATATTTCTAGATAACTATACTAAGATATTGTAAGTCTTAATACTTTTTTAGAATATAGATAACATAATACATTTGAACAAAATGTATAAAAATATTTCTGTATGTAAAGTATAATAAGAAAATTGTATAATTTAATTAGATACTTCAAGGTTATATATATCAAACTCAGTAGTTGATTTTTGTTTTAAAAAAAAATTGTTCCTGGACATGTTTTCATATTCAATTTGAAATAAGACTAAAGTGTTTTGTGCAAAGAATCCTTTATATAAAAAATATTTATAAGATTTTTTTCATTAGGCAACGTAATTTTCCAGTATAAATAACAAAATTTTTAACTTTTGTAATAAAAACTGTCAGTGGTTGTTTACATATATATGATGCAAGAATTGTGTGATCATTAAAATTTTTCCTTTTTATTGAATTTACTGTGAAAGTGCAAATTAATTGAAAAATATTTTGTGGTATAAAAGAATTGTAATTCTTTAAGAGGAGCTAGTGCTATTTTTATTTAGTTATTTATCATGGCTATTACATTAGAAAATAACAAAATCATGTTAATTTAAAGTTTATGTTGAAATGATTTTCTGAAGTATAGTAATGTACAAGGGAAGAATGTCTAAGAATTATTGTTGCTTTCGTGTTTTTTCCCTCAAATTTATTTTGATAGTTCTTCCATTATGTTAATTTGTTTTCTGTTTCTTGTTCAATTATATAGTATTGTATTTTTGCTTTTAATTCTCTTTGATGGCTTAACAAATGAAGGCATTTCAGGAATTGAATGTTCATTATTCTTATTAATTATTATAATTATTTTTATAAAAACATTTTATTTTTTTATGGTCCATCTTTTTTCAATTCTTGTTGTGCTGAAGTTTTCTAATTATTTATTGTTATTGTACCTTGAGAAATAACTTACAATTACCATTTTTAAAATTATTTTAATTAATCCATAAAAATATTATTGGTTGTTAAACTTAACATTTAACTTTTTATAAATATGTGCTAAATCATGTTTTAATGTATTAAAAATCTATAGCTATGTATTTAATAAATAAATAACTATAGATTCGTTTGCTCCATTATATTTTTCTTAAAATGTATTAATTTGTTAATATATAAAATTTTGTGGTATTCTAAAATAAGGACAGACTTCTCCTTTCTTTTTGCTTAGAACAGCAAAAAAAAAGTTATATCATCCGAGTTATAAGGATTGATTGATATTTGTTGTACATTATAACCTAATTATTTATAATGTATTATTTGCCATAAAAAATTTGTAATTACACATAAGGCTGTTTAATTTATTAAATTATATCTGTAATATTTTTGATAATTTTATTTGTGCAATAAATAAATCGTTATTAGAGTAAAATCAATATTGCTCTAAAATACATATCAAATAAATTGGGAAGACTTGTATGTGTTCCTTTTGAGATTATTACATTTATGTTAATTTATTTTGTTTGTGTAAAGATGTTCACAATATGGTTGTTTCATGTGTGTGGAAATAAATATTTTAAAAAACTTTATTTCATATAGTTGAATTGTATTAATTAAAAACATAATTTATATAATATTTACAAATTATTGTTTATCATTAAATTTGGTTCACATCATCTGATAATTTTAGCTGGGTTAATTCTAAAACATCATTACTGGAACAGTCTGTTGCTAAAAAAAGATCTTCAAGAAAGTAAGCATTTCAAGACTAGAGCTACACACTTGCCTATTCTTTGAAAAGGACATTAGTTGGATTTCAGGGGTTTGTTACCTGGTAACTCCATCATTTAGAAAGCAGATTGCCTTAAAAATTCATATTAAATATGTAGCTGATGAATTTTAGAGTAAAATCCACCTATATATTACACATATTGGTAGGAGCAGTCCATAATCTTTTTATAATAAAGTGATTTTATAAACAAAAACTCCACACTATTGGTGAAATGTGATGTTTCTATATGCACAGAACAGCATCTTAAGGTACACAAAACAAATTAAAAGGCCCACTACAAATGGAGCTTGGTACATCAAGGATAATGCCATCCATAATAATTTTCAAAAATTTAAACAATTGAAAAATTTATTACAAAATTATCTTTAAATATTATTCTTTTCATTGAAAACTATAGTAATTAAAATATTTTAAAGCTAAAACTATTTTCACCTACTTACACAAAATGGTCACGACCTCTACCCGTCGTGGCATACATGAGAGTGGGGGTTAGTGCTTCACCCCCTTCCCATAAGCCAACACATTTTTAATTTTTACCATAGAGATTTCCCCTCGGCGCTTTCGTCTGCATGAATTTTAGAATGTAACCCCCATATAAGAGAGGTAGGTCTGTTAACGTTATTGTTTAAAGTCCGAATAAATTAAATTCAGTTTTGAATCAAATCCAAATTAATTTAGCTCAAAGCCACTAATTTGGCCTATGACTTGCACCAGTGTGCCTACAGTTCCACTTTACAGCAGCGTAATTTCTATTTTTTTTTTTAATATATATTCTTTCATCTTACTTAATTTATTTATTTTTAGTTTCAACGTTCACATTCTTTTAGAGCATTGTTATTGTTCAATAGTTGTTGTTTTTTTTACATTCTTTATTCTGACAGTGAGAATAATTTCTTTTTAACTCTTCACCTATTTAATTAACATATAGCAATACGGGGCTACACGCGAGAAACGTGTTGCAGCTAAAATTTTAAAAATTACTATTTAATTTAGTAAAAATAAAAGAATTTTAATTGAGGGTAGTTGTATGAAATGTCATGGGTTTAATCTTATTGGGTTTTTTTTAAGAATTTTATTTAATTTTTTTTTTTTTTTTTTTTTTTTGGTGCCTCTAAACACCTTCGGTATAAAACGGCACGTTAAATCTACCGAAACTCAATGACCGTAGTGTGGTGGCTGCTGTAGCATAATTCTCAAGGTCATGGACTCGTGACTGGCGTGTCATTAGTTTGAGCCTAGTACAGCTGAAAACCCATCATGCAGAAGGGGCCGATGCACGTTAAATCTGTCGATAATCAGGCGTCCTCCCACGGGTGTGGTGTGGAAGTTGGGAGAGGGTGGTGCCAGCTCAGGTGTTGCCTGCATCTCACTTGACCATGGCTAAAAATTGCGAGATCCTTCGCCAATAGCCATCGTGCATCTTTATAGTGTGACGTTAATAACTCGCACTCACTCGGCGTAGTCAGAGACGTCTAAAAGCAGAGGCCTCGCCCCCGTTCTCGACTTGGCGATAGTAAGATTATGATCAGAAAAGTTTGAATCGCTAAATGTTACATTCCCGAATATATTCTCCAAACAATTGAAAACTTTTAAATGTATGTCAACTCGTAACAGGGGTAAAACTGCATTATTACGTAATGTCCGTCCTTCGTGTCTAGACCTAGGCCAGGGATTGGCAAACCTCGGCTCTTTGCATAAGAGGTTGAGGGTCTTCAGAATTTTGTATATTAAAAACATATTCATATATCTACTAAAAGTTGTTAACATTTCGCATTTTTCTTTATCATTATCTCCTAAAAAAATGCACCTCTATTTCTATATACATTTAAACATTTGACAGGCTACAGTTACTTCTGCATTAAATATGTTCTTTAACAAAGTTTGTAGAAAATCAGGAAAAATGTTAGTCTTATTTCTATAAAGGAAAAAATTCAATTAATGGACAAAAATAGTCAGACATAACAGGGTTTCCTGAAAGTGATTTCCAGCAACGTTTACTTATTTGCACTCACGAATTAAGGATCGCTCATGAATAGACAAGATATAAATGAGGGCTATTTTTTAAGTAAGGTCCGTTGGCGCGTATAGTTCCCTAGTTCGCGCGTAGGCTGCAATGAGTCACTGTCCAGCATCCTTTGCGAACACACTAGTGCCATTTCCAGCTCTGTAGCAGTCGTGCATGCTTCACAGTGTGCCTTTAAAATGTTTGAGATGATTGAATCACCCGCCAAGTGTGAGATACGGTCTGTTATCCGTTTTTTGACTGCGAGAAACATGTCGGCTGCAAACATTCATCGCCAGATAACAAAAGTTTATGGCACAGAAGCTATGAGTGACAACAAAGTACGAAAATGGGCAAGGAAGTTTAAAGATGGGAGAACAGACGTCCATGACGAAGAACGCTCAGGCCGGCCCTCTATAATCACTGATGATTTGAAGCAAGCAGTTGAAACAAAAATTTGTGAGAACAGGAGATTCACGATAACCACTCTTCCATTGGAATTTCCCGACGTTTCTCGGTCGGTGGCGTACAAAATTGTGACAGAAGACTTTAACTTTAAGAAATTGTGTTCTCGGTGGGTACCAGACTACTCACAGCGGAACACAAAGAGAAGAGGTTTGCCATTTCATTTGACTTTTTGATTCGTTACGAGGAAGAAGGAGATGGCATGTTGAATTGAATCGTTACTGAAGATGAAACATGGGTATGCCATATCACCCCGGAATCAAAGCAACAGTCGATGTAATGACAACACGCATCCTCTCCCGTCAAGGTCAAAGCCAAACAAACGCTGTGAAAGCGCAAGATTAGGGCAACAGCATCCTGGGACAGACGCGGTGTTTTGCTGGTGGACTTAATGCCACAAGGAACAACGATTAACTCAGGTGCCTACTGCGTGGAAGCTCCGAAGAGCATTGCAAAAATACGGCACAGCATGCTATCAAAAGGTGTTTTGCTCCTGCACGATAACGCATGGCCTCACACTTCACGAATAACTCGGATGTTAATCAAATCTTTTGGCTGGGAGGTTTCGGACCATGCAACATACAGTCCCGACCTGGCTCCGAGTGATTTCCTCTTTTTCCGGTACCTCAAACACAGTCTTGGTGGGAAGTGCTTCGGTGACAATGAAGAAGTGAAAGTGGCCGTAAACTCTTGGCTGTCCGACCAGGCGGCAGACTTCTTTGAGGAGGGTTTTCAAAACTTAGTTTTCTAAGGTTTGACAAGTGCATTAATAAACTCAGCAACTATGTAGAAAAATAGGCACACGTCTGTACAATCCTAAAATAAAGGGTTTTTGAAAAAAAAATGATAACATTTTTTTTTAAAAAACAAACGGACCTTACTTAAAAAACAGCCCTCGTACTTAAACTCCCAACAAAAGTGACAAAAACTCATTCCCTATTTTATGATATGCTTCAGGGCTAATATAAAGAGGGTTGAAATGAAACTGAAGGAAATCTCACATTTTCGAAGAAATGAGTGGTCAGCAGTTCTAAATCGACAATTCTCCTTCCTTTACATTTCATTTCTTTGAAACAGTAAAAGATTATTATGTTTTTATTTTTAAATTGTATTTCCTTGAGATTTAAGATAATTGAAAAATATTTGTACGAGAATTAAAGTTAAATAATATCTTATTGTATTTTTTTTTACTGATAAGGATATAAGAATAATATCCAATTTAAAAATTTTGGTTCTTTATTTTTTTTTTTATTTTTTTATTTTATTTATTTATTTATTTATTTTGTAAATTTTCTTTCTCTGAATAACATGAAATAATTTTAACTGTCTTTAATTATATATATGCAGAAGCGGTTTAAGTGGCTGATGGACCTAGCGGCCGCCAGGGGCCCCGAGCTGATGGACTTCAGTTATAAGTTCAACGTGCAACAAAAAAATCTTGTACCGATATCGCAACCTCGATGATTACCCACGATTTGAATTGTGTAGCAACTAGTGTTGCCCTGATATGTTATAAGCGATAGCGATTGAAGTCTGTTTTTTTTCGAAAAAGGTTTCCCAGAACTTTGGCCTTTATTATATGTTTTCGCGTGATTCCAAGTTTTTTTAAAAAATTTGATCCGAGATATTAATGACTAAGAAACTGCAGTGTTTAGTTCTTTCGAAAGAATTTCACATTTGAAGGTTCGTGATTTATTGTTATCTGGATGTGTGTTTATATTTTGAGAATGTGGGGGAAAAGAAATCGAAATATTTTGTATGTTTAGAATCAGTTTTATTTCAGTCAGCATGACAGAAATAGCGAAATATTTAAGTGAGTTTGAGATTTCTCTAAATAAATGAACGAATCAAATAGTGAAGTAGAGGAAGGTAATTTTTTAAAGAAAAACTGTAGAGGATCTCTTTGGTTATTGAAATAATTGATTGTGTTGTAATTAAATACTTCCATAAGGTCTGAAATTCGCTATAATTTTTTACCATTGGTCATCTTAAATTTGATTTTGTCAAGTTAAAATTCCAGGTAATATGCTTCTTGTTCTTTAATTTTTTTATTGTTTTGGTTTCGCAGGATCATTTTTTTACTATTTGCTCTGTTTGATTTTTGAGAAAAACACGTGTGCTTCTCGTTTGATAATGTTTTCCTTTCAGTATTTCTACATTTTAAGTTTTTCTAATACAGAAAAAGGGAACTATGGACAGGGCCGGGCTTCTGGACGGTGCGGCAGATGCTATGCTCCGAAGCCCCAGCATGATTAAAAAATTAAAATGTACTCTAGCACAAGAAAATTTGACAATATTCCTATCGTACGAAATGTGTATTTTTTCGTGAAAGTTATTACTGTAGATCTCTGAAATTCAACAATCTGCAAACTAATTCTTGAAATCATGCGGATTAAGCATATGATAAGAATGGGTTTCAGATTATGAGGAACATTCCTTTTCAATATT
The DNA here is from genome assembly GCA_019973955.1 of Trichonephila inaurata madagascariensis. Taxonomy (NCBI): domain Eukaryota; kingdom Metazoa; phylum Arthropoda; class Arachnida; order Araneae; family Nephilidae; genus Trichonephila; species Trichonephila inaurata. Next base: position 70,775 of record BMAV01026124.1, on the reverse strand, counting down.
CCTTCTTATCAGGGGTGTAGCTACCACCGTATTAATGATACACCACCCTCCCTAGCTACAGAGGCCTCGGACATGTGTAAGCAAAAAGTCGTAAAATGTTATCAATGGTCATATGAACAGAGTTCTTTTTTATGTTTATAAAATAGTATGCCGCTGGCTGCAAACGATAAAAATTGTCCATGTGAATTCTAAATCTCAGGGCCCACAATTATAGAAAAGCTTAAAAGCTGGTGAAATTACTCAAAATAATGAGAATGATAAGGAGTGGTATGGGCTCGGAAAGCAGGAAAAAATTCTCATTTAAAGCGGATCATCAGAAAGATCGTTTGAAGTAAAATACATATAACACACTTAGGATGGGAAAAATCCATTCGGAATGTTATTTGCTTGTAAATGACATTACCCCCTTCATCTCTTGATTGATTGACTGTAATAAACTTCACACTAAGAAGCTACACGAAGACTTGGACCTTAGTTGGAAGTTTGTTCATAAGGTGGTCCAGTGAAAGAGAATATTATATAGATTTTATTTATACCGGTTCTCTCTTATTTCTGTAAGATCCAAAAGAACGAATGTGTGTTTATGGTCAGCAAGGGTTCGATGACTGCTCCCCGTTCTGAGGAAAGATAGGACCATAAGCGCCAGAAGTCTTCTGTCACCCTTCAAGTCTATAGTTAATTTTTTTAACGAGTATCCATGAGTATTTAAAGCCGTGTTTCTCAACGTTGATCTTATGATGGAAGGGGGAGGGGATATTAAGGAAGAATTTCGGCATCGGACTCCCTCTCTTTCAAGTAATTTCCTGCAACTTTTACTACTTTGTATGCGTGAGTTCGGGTACTATTGAAAGAGATAGATTTCGGCAGATATTAGCCTCAACAAAATTGATGAAAAGCACGGTCAAGTTTTATGACCTGCTTAAAGACGAATTAAAAGAATGATGCAGAATGACCCTGAGAAAAAGATCCCTTTTCGAAGAAAACTGAGGAAATTTTGTGTCAATTTGACTTCCAAACTAATTTCTTTTTGCTTCCTATACTTATACAGACAAGTAAAAATCGAAGAACCGTGTTTAAACAACACAAAATGTAACTATATTTTCATTTTCAAATTCTCTTAGATTTTTAAGATTTAATGCCCGAGTATTTTAATCACTGCTTAAGATAAAGTGAAAAAATATTTGTTGCATTTGTGCTTTTACTATTTCATTTATTTATTTATTTTTCGTTTTTACATATATAGATATAAATAACTTTCTTAGAATATTTTCATGTTGATTAACATATTAATAACATATATAACATATATATTTAACATATTTAAGTATGTGTTTTCGTAGCTTGAACATGATGTTAACTTTTTAAAACATTTTCGATTGGCATTGTTATTCAAATGAAAAAATATTATTTGCCTCTCTTATAAAATTAATTTCTTTAGCCGCTTATAAAAAACGATAGTAGTTTATTCAAAATACAAAACATTAATGAGCTTTTGAATACATTCATTAATTATTTACCATACATAAAAGGATCCTAACAATAGCTCGAAATTGAAATAAAGCGTAGTTATATTTATTAAGATGATTTTGTTTGTAATCATAAAGTATTACGATAATTTTTCTTAGTATTAAATGAACCAATCTATAATTTCTAAATATTTAATTTATATTGCTTCAAAGTGTTAAAAAAATTTTCAAAGAAAAAAATATGTTAAGTTTACTTAAATATACACTTTTTTCTCTTTTTTTTTAAGTAACATGTAAAATAAACACATAATTTTTCTAATCTACTCTAAGTCTGCTAAGAGAGTCATTATTTTGTAAAATTAAATTTGTGTGAACACAACTTGCACAAATTCTTTTTTCTTTTTGCATGTTATTGATATTTTAAGAGTGATTTCCACGATACCTTCATGATTAAGATCTTTTGCCCCGACAATTTTAAAGAATATTCAATATAATCTAATAATTAGTTATGTGTATAATTAATTACAATATACATAAAAATTGTTTAAAATATTGTATAACATTCTATATGCTACTAATAAAGTTAATCAAAATGCATATATATATAGTTCAAAAATTATAAAAACTGAGCTAATAAATTAACTGCTGTTTAACTCGAAGAAATTTTAAGAAAGTATTTAAGAAATTATAAGATTTTAAACCAAAAAAATACAAATAGTTTAGTTTGTCTTATAAAATTGTACATTTCTATAATGCAAAAAAAAAAAAAAAAAAAAAACGATATTGAATCGTTTAATTTTGACGATGAATTGGATTAGTTTTTTGCTATTTTTAAAAGAAAACTAAGATACAATGAAAACTCCACCAGAAATTTTTCGAGTTGCAAAAGAAAGGGTCACGACTTTTCCTAATGTAGGGATACTTTTGAAAATAGCTTTAACTGTACCAATATCAAATGCATCAAGTGAGAGATCTTTTTCAGTTTTAAAGCACGTTAAAAATTATGTAGTATGGGAGAAGTATAGTATGGTAGAAAAGTAGTATGGAAGAAGACACAAACTGAACAGCAAGGCCATATTATATATAGATCAAGATATTCTGGACCAAATAGATACTGCAAAAAAAACAAAAAACAAATCGATGAATTTTCCAAAGAGAAATCAAGATGTAAAGTTATATAGCAAAATTGTAAGCTTCTAAGCATTGGCGTAACGGAGAATATTAGGACTTACCCGGAAAGTTGAGTTGAGTTTGGTGTTTTATGGCGCAAGAGCCAGTTTTGGCTATACTGCGCCAAACATTCATAGGTCTGTGATCTGGACGGGAAAAGAAGAAATTGGATGACAAGATGGAGGGTAGAAAATAGAGAAGGATCACTGGGGTACCCCGGGGTCGTGACACCCGTGTTTACCAAATAGTAAACCCCTTGGGAAAAAGAAAAGATCACTAGGGTACCTTGGAATTGTGACACCCATACCCACCTGAGGGGTAGGACTTCCCCGCAAAAACAGGTTTTTGGTCTAAGGCAGGATCTTATAAGGGTACTTAGCGTCAGTCAGACTTTGGGCCCCTTAGAACCCTGGGTCCCCCTACAATGCGGGGGTCTACGTTACTTCACTGATTTTAAGTAAAGTTTTTAATTTTTTATAAAATAAAGTTTAAATTTTTTTTCAGCCTTTAATTTTTTTTATTAGCTATACATTTTATTTTAAAAATTTAAGGTCAGCGAATCTTTTCACTATTTCAGTTTTTTGACTTTTCAGCCCATAGGCCTCAAACCTTCTACCACCAAGGGCCTCCAACTAGCTTAATCCGCCTCTGTATATATGTAGCATCCGACTACGCCAGTCAGCTCAGCAGTGATTCCTAACCGCATTAACTGTAACCGTGTTTCCGACAGACATGTTGGACTGAGCGTGAAACGATGCAATAGGAGAGTGGACGTTTTCGGTGTTAATTCTCTAACTGATGTTAAGGGCAACAACAACCCTCTTTATTCATTTTATTTTCGTAATTGTTTGTGTTGTGTCGCCATTTTTTAGCTAATTAAATGTGTATGAATATGAACTATGTCTTCATTGTCAACCCAAGGTGAGGTGTGAACCCACCTCACATATGCGAGGGTTGTGGGGCATAAGTCATGGCAAATATTTTTTTTCTTGTATATATGTGAATGAATCACAAACGTATATGTGTCGTGTGGGAGTTCTGCAGGCATAGTGTGTATACAAAAGAACAGATGGCTCTGTGATAGCTGGTAGCAGCGCAGCGAGGACTGTGAAATCAGTCGGTGAGTGTCGTGTGTTGGAAGTAAACTGTGTTGAGCAGCGTTCTTACATCAAAATAGCCGTTCTCCGAGGGAAAAAGGCGATGGAATATCACAGTGGATTCGTCGAAGCCCTTGGAAATAATGCTTTTCCATACCGTACAGTAGCACAGTGGGTGTACTGTGTACTGTATAGTCATTCTTTTGCACCGTAAAGACCATATTGCCCTGTATATATATATATATATATATATATATACTACCTTAATAAATTAGTGTGTTACGATATTTCATTGCTATTCATTGTCCACACATGTAGTTAACACTTTGTCCTTTCGTCTGTATATGTCACAGGACTGGTATCTTTAAGAAAAAGTCTTTTGCCCCAACCCTCGTATATACATGTTGATATAATCCATTGACTCTGATAGAATATTTTTATTAATATGCGTAAATACACACTTCCTTTATTTTGAATGCACCATGATCTTCCAAAAAAAAATTCAATTAGTATCTAATTCAGACATATTTTTACGTGTTTCTAATATGGAAAGCCTTATTTTACTCGTTTAAATATTCAAATGACAGTTCTTTTTTGTTGATATTAAAACCCTTATAAAAAAAGAAAACATTTATAAAACAAATATATTGCATTATTACATATTGTGACGTCTCTCGCGTCTTTCTGCTAACATAACTCCTATGTTCTTTGACGGCCACGATTAATGGCAAAACTTTTCCAACCCAATACCAAGAAGATAAACAAAGATAATATGTAAATGAGATATACTATAAAAGGATAGAAGCTTTGATGATAAGATATAGCGCGGTAAGCTTAGAGATAGTAGTGTGGAATCATTCTGATCGTTAGTGCGGCAAGTTTAAAGATAGCTTAGTGTGGAATCTTGTAGATCAAGAGTTAGCAGTCCGATAGTTTTGGAAAGAATATAAGTCCTATATAAAGAAGTTGGAATCTTCATATATAAAGTGAAATATCAATATCTCTATAGGTGAAAGAAGGAGATCTGCAAAAGGTAATATTTGACATAGGTATTTAGATGAATCGATTTATTAACTATAATTAAGATAAAGGATCTAGTTGCGTGATCTGACTTAAATACACGGTTTAATTGGGTGTTGACTCTCACTTTAATTAAAATTGTCAAATTAGAATTTAAGTAATATAAGTTATTCTTAATAAAAGTTGAATTAAGAACTATTATGTCTCTTCATTTTGATAATCCCACACCTCTAGCTTACGCGGAACCGGAACGACATAGTCATCACAGGATGGCTATGTCGCAATGGCGCCCGAACGTGTATAATTCTGGGTTAGGTAATGTAGGTGGAAGTACTGTTCTACCTGAAATGTACTTTTCAGGGTCAGAGAACATTGCAGAGTTTATCGAGTGTATTGATAATAACATACAGTTACTTGAAATCCCAAGTAATCTGTCATGTGCTTACTTAAAAAGTCATCTCAGGGGAAGGGCTCAAGATTGGTATTCGATATTTGG
>BMAV01026124.1:33563-60526 GCA_019973955.1 Trichonephila inaurata madagascariensis | reverse complement strand
TCCCGAAAATGACCCTTTTAAACTCCAGGAGCGGGTCCACTACACTCCCCTCGTCATTGGCAGGCCCACAGAAGTCTGCACACAGCCCTCAGACTCATTAGCGCCCTATTGGCGGGGACCTAACAATGGCTCTCTCTGGTCTTTCTCTAATGCATCGGCGACAGAAGGCTCTTCCGAACATCTGGACTCTTTGTCCACCACGTCGCCATCCCTTTTTTTGAAGAAGCCTGCCGCTGTCCTCCAAGGCGTGTCTGCTAAGTCAAACATGTCCCGTCAATAGATACACAATGGGACTCCGTCTAGCCCATTATGATTACAGTCCTACTGGCATTGAGGACCAGAATCCAAACAATGGACAATGACCCCAAAAGTCACGTGCTCTGTCTCTAACCTACAAGCGAGCCACGTATAGAGGGGTGTGGGTCGTATCAATGCACCGTCGTTACAGAGCATTGTTGGTAAATAAATCCCTGATGGAAGGTAGAAGTTTGGATTCTAGAATGGTGTCCAATGTATTTTCTGGCATTCAGTGTTTCATCGATGATATGAAGAAAACCCATAGCATCTGCTGATATGCATGACCAAATCATAAAACTATGTGGGGGCTTCGCAGTTGACTGGATGCAGTCAGGATGTAGCATTTCTCCTATCTTACGTTTTACATATTTTTGGCCATCACTACCGAATAACGATATCTCAAATCATCCATTCATATAACTGGTGAACCACTAATCATTTGTCCAATTAATGTGTTCCTTTGATCACTGTAGTCTTTTGGCGCTGTGGAAATTGAGATAAGGCTTTTTTCGAGGACTTAGTCTAACATCTGCTAATATTCTCCTGATTGTTTTTGAACTGACAGAAACACACCAGTATCATTCAGATAACTTCTGATGACCGTTGATGACATTATGTTTTATTGTTGACATATTATTTTTGTTCTTCTGTCATCAACAAATGTGGTGCACCTTTTTAGGCTTTTTCCGACTTTGTTTTTTATTAAACTTGTCTCCTGACATCTTAAACAAAACTTTTAGTCTCCAAATGTAGTCACTGAACCACCCACATGTCTTGCAATTTTAACTTAGGAATGACTCCTTTCTCGTCACACATCTCTTTTTAGGTGTCCAATCTGCTCTTTTATTTGATGTCGTTGCTTCTTGACTAAATATCATTGTTGTCCTGGCCAGGAAGCAGTTCTGACCTCAATCCTGTCGAAAACTTGTGGCATCGTTTGAAAACTCTTGTCCGAATGAGGTACCCATGAAATAAATGGAACTAATTGAAGATAAATTGTTTCCTGGCATCATGTAATAAAGAAAGAAGAGCTCAGAACTATTTTCAGCTCAATGAAACATCGATGTGAAGCCGCAATAAAAAATAAAGGCAATCCCACTAAGCACTGATAATTCATTGCTATCATCAGTATCTAATGTATATATATGTAATTATTACAGCATAACTTTTTTTACATTGCAAATATTTACATTTTTTGTGTATTGAATTCAAATTAACATTCTACATTCATTGACATTTTAAAGACAATTAAATTGTCCTTAAAATGGTGTAAAAGACTTTGTATTTTGAGCAACGTAACGTTTTCTATAAGCATATAAACATGAAAAACAACAATTTTAAAAAGTGCCCACAATTTTGGCCACCACTGTATACTTGTATAATGAAAAACTGTTCATAGTGTTCCAAAATATTGAAATAGTAATGAGAATTTTCTTGTTAATAATGATCATTAAAGGGGATGGTGAGCTTTCGTTTTCAGATTGGTCAAAAATGAGTTAACAAATCGTATGACTCAATCACATTTGAATAATTTAAATTTTAGGAGTATTGAGTAAGTGAGAGAGAGAGAGAGTGTTTATCAAAGTCGCACTAGAGAAAGCAACACGAGGGCTATTGGTGACAGATTTCGCAATTTTGAGAAATTCCTGACCTGGCATTCCCCTCTCCAAATTACCAGGCCAGGGGATGTAATTTGGAGGTAATTTCACCCTCCACACGATGGGTCTTCAGTGACACGAGGACTCCAACCCGTTACTCGGCAAAGTTGGCCACGAGTTCGTGACCATAACCACTGGGCTTCATGAGTATTAAAAATGAAGTATTAATTATAGTTGATTTTGAAGACATAATTAATGATTTTATGAATTTATAAAATGCAAGAAACAAATTTTTCAATAAAACCACATCTTACTATGGATTGCTATTATTTTGATTTTTACATAAAACCTATATGAACTTATATAAATCTATAAAACATGAAATTTGCGTAATATTGAACAGTACTAAATTCGATAAAAGGGTCGCAAGTAGGGCTTACTTTGGTATAAGGTCCCAGGATCTCAAGAAGTCTTAACACCTCCTTGGACGTAGTGTGGAAGTTTGGTAAAACATGGCCTTCTTGTTGCATCAGAATGCGACTTAAATAAAAAATCAATCTGTAATTTTGTTTTGAATTCCGATATTGAAAGTTGTCTTGTTAGGTAGAAGACGCGTTGCTGAAAGTCCGATTAGCGAAGACTTGCTCGTTAACAACATTGATTGCTTAATTTATCGTTTATTAACTTTTGATTTCAAAACACGATCAAATGACGAGGATTAAATGTGAGCGGTCACACATTCGATAAACACCCCCACCACTTTAAACCGAGGACTTTGAGTTTCGACAGACTGAACGTGCATCAACTCCTGTACACTGTGGATATTTAGTGAGACCAGGATTCAAACCAATAGCTCAACGTTATCATAACCAGCCACGAGTTTTATACCATGACTACTTGGCTATCACGGTCACTCGAAGGCTTACAGAGGGAGTGTGTTATTTCAAAAGACCTGGAGAACTCGATTGACATGGTGTAGACAACATCATCCTTGGACCCAGGAACGATCAGTGGTCCCATGTTCTTTTTATTTATAAGTCAAATTTCATTCTAAAAAGTTATTCTTGATGTGTTCAGGTATGGAGAAAACCAGGAACCTGTTACCATCCCTCCAGTATTGTGGAAATCACCAGGTAGGTGGCAGTATAATGGTCAGGGCAGGCGTGATGCTAGATGGGTGCATAGATATGCTCATCTTTCAAGGAGGTATCTTGATTACTTAGAGATACAGATATGAGGTCTGGCCCTGTGTCAGGGTTTTCAGAGAGGCAGTTTGCTACGGTTCATTTTTATGGACAATAACGCAAGGCTACATTGGACTCAGCTGGTTGACAAATACCTCCGGACTGCAGATATTCAGCAGATGAAGTGGCCAGACATATCTCAAGATTTGAATCCCAAAGAGAATGTCTAAGATGCTCTTGATAGCGTAATTGACAGAAATAATGCCGGGCATGAGTTTGCAACCATAACCACTCTGCTACCGCGGTCACTTGAAGCATTAGGAGGAAGCGAAGGAAGGGAAATATAAGTAGATTTGTTTCCTGATAGATGGCAGCACAGTTTATTTACAATTTTGTAATAACATTTAAATGAGAGTTTCCTTTGCTAGTAGGGAAGGTGTGTGTGTTATCTGTACACTTTAATTTTTTTTTTTTTAAATTGAACGAAGAGGTAATAAAAACGAAACTTGAGTAAGTTAAGATCGAATACGTAAAAAAATTTTCCCTATAATTTTGTAAAATAAAATCCTCATACATTTGAAAATTTTATTAATGCTTATATTATATATAAATGTTTTTGTGATTTTAAATTTCATTTTGAATTGAATTCGTACATCGTTTGCTTTGATGACATATATTTTGAGCCGATGTATTGTAACTAAAAGCAACTTCCTTTCAACTTATACAACAGACACACAAAACAGAAAAGAATTTGTGTATTTTCATATTTAATAAAAAGTTTTCATTTATGAATTTAATGCAAATTTTTATTCCAATATCGTTTCTTAATACAAATGAGCATTTTATTAACGTGTAGAAAATTCATAATTGTGCTAGAAGTTAGTCTTCCTTTTAGTATATCTGAAAATTATGGTTTTTGTATAATATTGTTTTTAAATTTTATGTATTTTTTTTGAGTAATGATTTGTGCATAACTTTCTGTTAATGCTGTGAAGAAGTTTGTGTAATGTAAATGTCTAGGCAAGCTGTTAAATAATGTTTTGTGTCAACCTTTCAGCTTATGGCTTTGTGATGCATCTTTATTTTTTACTTTGGTGGGATATATTTTCTGAAAATCTTTCCCGTAAAGAAAATAGTTTTAGCAATTATTTGCTTATTGGTTTGTGACAATATTCAAGCAAGATTCTTTGTACATCTTGTAATACCTTAATTCAAAATAAATTAAAATTTTGAGGGCGTTATAAGAATGAAGAGAGTGTTTTTGGCTTTCTTATTGTCCTTTGAATTACCAGAATGCATTCAAAATAACAGTTATGAATACATCATTTTTAAATTTTTTCAAAAGCTTGATTTTGAAGTTTGTCCCTGCTAAATTTATTGAATAGAAAATATACCTTTTAATGTTGTTATTTAACAGATTTGGTCAATGTATAGGATGTATCATATTTGGAACAATGTCATAAAAATAGAATGATGCAAATACTGCATATTATGCTGAAGATATCTTGTATTATAATCTAAAAAATATATTTTTGTTGCTACATTAAGCATTTTTTAGCTAAATTTCAGAAGGAATGTCAGATTAAACATAATATTATCCACAAGGCTGGATGAGCTGAAACTTAATGGCTCATAAATATTTTCCCTAATATTTTCTGTTTTTGAATTTTATTGCATGTATTTAAGTAGAATATAAATATTTGAAGAGCATGGCTATTCAGAACTTAGAAAATATTAATATTGTCATTGTTTATGCTAACAAATTAACTGATACTTTCTTTTTATCATTACCTCAAAACTATCATTGCAAATACATATAGCTTTCAAATATTTTTGATTAAAATAAATATTCATTAGAGTATTCTTTTTTAGTTTAATGCCAATTAAAAGTAATATCTTATGAATATTTTATTATTTTTAAAGAAAATATTCATTGGTGTTATTATTTGTATGTAAAAAATAACTGGGATCAAGGTTTGAGTATATTTAGTATCCTTAAAAAAACAAATTAAAATAAGTAATCCCTAATGAAATCTATATGACACAGTAGTGCACACAGGAATTTTTCAAGGGGGCTGTCCAGGGTCGAAGTCCACCATTCTTGCATCATGCTCCTTTTGATTTTGTCGATTTTGGGGAACAAAAAACAGTAGAAAACTAATTATTGAATAAATAAAATTAGCATTAACTAATAAAATTAATCATTAATAACAATGAATTAATTAAATTCTACGTACTGTATAAGAATTATAATCAATCGGCAAAATATATATATATTCAAGGGCTTTGGGGGGGGGGGGTTCGGACCCCTAGGACACACCCTTGTGTGCGCCACTGGTATGAGATATAACTTTTAATTAGCATTAAATTAAACAGAAAACCCTTTGTGTGAATATATGTATTTTAATCTATGGAATTGACAAGTATTTCATTATATTTTTCTCAGAATTGTTGTTACTTGTACATTTTTTAATTATTGTGGAAGGTCTTAAAATTATTCACAAAGGCTTATTTTGATTTGATATAATTGTGCATTTGTATTGTTTGGGATGATAATTGTGCTGATTGATTGACTGAATATTAACGTCGCACTCTTCAGCTACACAAGGGCTTTTGGCAACGGACCACATAATTTTGAACCATGGTCAAGTGACGTGAACGACACCTGAGCTGGCACCCCCCTCTCCTAACTACCACACCAACGGGAGGACGTTTCAGCTCTCAACAGATTTAGCGTGCATCGCTGCCCTACACAGCGGGTCTTTAGTGGTACTAGGCTCGAACTCGTGACAAGGCAAGCCACGATCCGATGCCTATACCACTCCGCTACCGTGGCCACGATAATTGTGCTGAACTTGTTTGCTAAGAATTCAGTTGGGAATATCATTTAAATACCTGAGTGATAATTAATTTTAAATCTTAAGTAGAAGACAATGCATGAATTAAATACATTTTCTCAAAGCATATTTTTTTAATGTAATAAGTACATTAAGCAATACACAGTTCTAATTTCTACAAGATAATTTAGCTGAAGTTGGATAGTTTATACTTAAGTGAAACATTTTTAGCTTTAATCTCTTAATAATTTTTCTATTTAAAATTCATAAAAACTATTTTTTTTTTTAAAAAAAAAACTTACCCAAAATGTATGAATGCCATATTTTTTTATATGTTAATGACGATACTTTTTGCAGTCATGAAAAATGAGTCAGAAGTGCCTGAAGCTCCTGAGGCATTATGCCTTTGTGCATGCCAGGGTAGTATACAAGCTAAAATTCGACCTGGTGTATGGATCCCAATAATAAGATCACTGCATGTATATGAAGAAACCTGGAAGATTTCTGCTAATCCTATTGTATGTTCGAAAGATGTTTTGCAGGCAATAAGCAAACTTCAGCATAGGAGTCTTCGGGGTAATGTTTTTACTGTGAGCTATGTAGAAGAAAAAGCTGAACGCAGTGTAGTTGAAATTATTGTTTTTACAAGATGTCGAAATGTCTATGTTATAAAATTGAAATTTGTGAATGAAGAGTCTGCTGGTTGTGTTGCTTGTGTTAGATCATTTTCTAGTGGTATTTTTCCCACATGGTTTCCCCTTAATTTTGTGTTTAGCTCTATCCTATTTTTTGTTCCATTTTATGATAAGGGTAGAAATGCAAAATGGATCAGTATTTTAAAAAGTCAAATGACCTTACCAATTGAAGTAACAAAGAGTGGACGGAAATGTTAAAATAAGTTATTTTCGTTTTATGGTTTAAAAAAATATTAATTTGGCCAGAATATTTTTATGCAAATTAAGTGAGGTTAATAACTTTATTTTTCATTTGATGTACCTTTAACACTAAATTTTTTGTTGCATAATATAACTCTTATGTGCCAGTGACATATGATTTTATTAAATATAGTAGTAATTTTGTATAAATTGAATGTCAAGATCTGTGTACCAATTGCTGTTGATGTTATTAATGGTAAGTGAATAGGACATAAAAGTTCTTTATATTGTTTGTTGTAAAACTAATCAATTTTATTTCACAAGACTTTATTTTCCTCTCTTATATCAGTTAGTGCGATGAGTGAAAATGCTTACTGATATGTACAATACATTAATTTATAAAGTAGGAATCAATATATATATATATATTGCTTACTACAGATTAATAAAAATAGTTGTAGAATAGTATTTTTAAAATGGGAATTAATTTAATTTTTTTTTTCATGTTTGAGAGAATTTTGAAAATCTGTTTAGAATCAAGTAGTTATTTTCCTTTATATTTTAAACTAGTTTTCATGTTTTTAAAAATAACAATGTCTGATTATTTATTTAATAAAGTACACAATGGGTTTTCTGTAGTATTTTATATAAAATTTGATATTATATAGATATTTATATTATATTTATTTTATTTTTTTAGTTATATATGTGTTTCCATAAATTTAAAACTGAAGGTTTGAATTAACTTGTAATTTTTTTTGACATTTTTTAAAAGGAATTTCTTTCGAAGTAAATTGTATGTTTCTTATATTTTAAAGTATATTGTTTTATTTATGAATATTTTTCTGTTTAATCTCCAAAGAGGAAAATCTATGGTTGGTCATTTTATTGTAAATGGCTCCAAAATAGTTATTTTGACAAATACTCATTTGTAGGCTGCTTCAACCTGGTAACAAAAATGTGGAATTATAAGAGTTTATTCATACTAATTTTGTATTCATGAATATATTGCCTGGTTATTTCTGTGTTTAATGATACTTGACTTTACCTTACTCTTGTTAAATATAATTTTTTTAATTGTAAAAGTTTTTTGGAATTTATTTTTAAAATGGTATATTCAATTTAAAGACATTCACTTATTCAAAATAAGAATTCTTTATAGGAAATAAAATGTTAACTTGAAGTATTTGTGTATAGTTAATAATTTATTTTAATATTAAAAATTTTTCAGAATTGTGTGAATGTTTTAATTGTGCATCAATGTTTCAAGACATTTTTTCTTCCTCATAATAATCTGCACTATTTTAATATTAACTCTTGCTTTTATCTCTAGATTCTAATCATGATCTATATTCTATATCATGAGTATGGTGCTAAAATGAATAAGTAAGGTGCTAATTGCTTTCTATCAAAACTTTTGTGGAGTAGCATATTTTATAGTAGTAAAAGTGTTTTGTGATTTCGTTTTTTGCTTTTGTTTTGCTATTTTATTAGCCAAGATGTAATAATGCATATTTTTATTTGAAAGGCTTAAATTAAACTGTTACTGTTCTAAAATGACTATTAATCAGTACTAGATTTGTTGTTTGAAAAATTTATATTGATATGTTATTAAAAATTAGTTGAAATGATAAATTATATTTGAATAATTAGATGCATTAAAAAGCAGTGTATTTTCACTTGTAAGCTGAATTTATTTGTTAGATCATTTGCTATTTCAAAAGCAAAATAAGTTTCAATTTCATGACTTTTTTGGAAAATTTTACATAAATGAAAGATGCTAATATTCAATCATTATTTTAAAAAATGTATTAGATATTCAGTTGTAAAGAGCTTGCAAGAAAAAAGTATATTAGGCATGTATCATAGATTTTTATTTATCTTACGTTATTTATTATTTTATTTATTCTGATTTGAATGATATTAAAGTTAAAATATTGTAATAAAAATTTTACTAAAGAAGATATATGTATATTATTAGTTTTGTTATGAATTTACTAGATATATTTATTATATATGGATTATCCATTCCATAATGTTTTCAATTTTGTTTTGCAACTTAGTCATTGTTTTGTATTATATTTGTAATTTTTAATTTTGTGTTGTATAAACTTTATGAAAATGTTTATGATTCTAACCAGTTTTGATAATTTTTAACATTTATCTACTTATGTATGTTGACAATGTAATTAAATACATAATGTGTAAAATTATATTTTTTTTGTCTCTGAAGAATTTTTTAATAAACTATTTTGTATAATACTTTTTGAATTTTTGTAGAACTCTGGAAATTAATTCATTATGTTGTAGTAATGAATTTTTCATATTTCGGCAACTTTTATATAAAATAACATTTCACTTTTATAATTTTTTAAACTAAACTTTTAATCAAGACACTTATGAATTGATGTCTTATCAATTTAATTTCTTGGCACAAGGTTTGTTTCTTTGGATGACTTGTTTCTCTTTTCGTCATTCTGTACTTTCCAACAACAATGGTGCGTTGAAGATGATGTAACAGCCGATTCTTTTAATCCATTAGAGTGCAGATAACGTCTAATTAGCTGAACCATCAATTTCTGTAAATAAACAAACATTTATTTTTGCTTGTAATTTATCATTCAATTCATGCGAAATTGATATGTGTATGTTATTCAAAGAAAGAAAATTTTTAATGAAAAGCTTTACAGTTTACAGTCAAAAGTACTGGTCTATATTGCTTTTGGTTGTGAAACAGTTTTATAATAAAGATCCAATGTCTTCTTTTTTTTAAATAAAAATCTTTTCTTAAATTAACATTGGAGTAGATTTTTTTTTATACAGTGTCTTCAAATATCTATGGTACTAAGAAACGTCTCTGAATAATTGACTTTTAGTAGTTTACTTTCAGGTTATTTTCTTGTGGTCCCAGTAGCCTAGTGGTTATGGTTGTGAATTTGCAGCTGGCGTTGTCGTGTCATAGATTCAGATCCTGGTGCCACCCGCCGTATAGAAAGGCTGATGAATGTTACATCTGTCGAGGCTCAAAGCCCTCATGGTGTGGTGAGGAAGTTTGAACAGGGTGTACAAGCTCTGATTTTGCCCTCGTATTTTGACTGAAGTTCGAAGTTACGAGGTCCGTCTACATTTACGTGTTGCTTTTGAGTGCAACATTAATAAAATAAAATCAGTCGATATAATATTGATAGAGGCAAACTGGACAATTCAATGGATTTCTACATTCTTCTAATATAAGCTGAATATAGTTGTATTATCAAAAATTATTTTTTGTTATTCTGCTTAACCAGTACTTGCAACATTTATCCCTTCATGGTTAGATATATCGAGAGATATCTTTGAAAATTTTATAGAATTTTTATTTGAGAAAGCCTTTTTAATAATTTTTATAGTTCAAGAAGGAGCAAAAATTTTGAAAACATGTTAAATTTTAAAAGTATGCTTTGATCAATCTGTATATAAAATGTGCCAACATTTGAAAATTACCTGTTTTTTATTTGTAAATCCATTTGGTTCATATGATTTTTAACATTGCAGATATTCATCACATGTGGGAAGATGAGTAAATATTGTAAAAAAAAATTAGAATTATTTTTAGCAGAAAACTCATTTTTTAAAAATTTATGATGTAGTATTTATCCCTTTGTTCGTATATGACATATCTTAATTCATATTTTATGGATATAATTTTTCAAAATTTAAACACTGCATTTTATCACATTCACTCTCATAAAAAAACTTTATTTAATGATTATAAAAGTACTTATTTGCCTAGAATAAAACAAATACACTTTAATTATTTATTAAAAAGTAATTTTAATGCATGTTAAAATTTATTTCTATATAATGATTGTAAGTTAAAAAAACACTCAATTTTCATACAAAGAATTGTCTGATATAAGGTCAGGAGATTAAATTAAACGCCTCTCATTTTAGAGAAATCTATATTTGAAGTAAAGTGTCTAGTGTGTTTGTTTACATAGTAAATGATGAAGATTTATACAAAAAAAAAAAAAAAGTTGTCTTTTATTAGGTATAATATCTGGTGAAATCATGTTTATCAATTAATCTTCTGAACAAATACAGAAACTTTGTAAGGGAAAATTGTGCATTCTCTAGTTAATTTTCTCAAAAAAATCATTTGGTAATTAATGTTTTGATGCTGGACTAAACATGACTGCTAGGATTACAATTTTAACTAAGATTTGAAATTTATGGCTTCTTTGATGTTTTTATCATATCTGAATGTATTATAAAAAAATTAACTTATCTTTTTTATTTTATGTAATTACAAAATCAATTTTCAAGTTACTTCAGAATATTCACGCTTAAGATAAAATTTCATCAATTTGATTATAACTTGTATAAAGTAATTTTAAAGTGTAGTTAAAAAAAAATATAGAGAGAGGGCAAATACACGTACTTCGTACTTTTCATCTTCACACTGCTTTTCCAATCTTTCTTTTTCAAGCTTTATGCTATTTTCCTTCTAAAAAAAGTAAGAGTTGTACCTTCATTTGTATTGAATCAAAATTTTAGGTATAACTTATTGATTAGGTGTTAAAATATTTATATTTGTCAATTTTATTAATTATATTAACTTATTCTTTTCCTTTAATCTAATAATACCGTCATACTAAAGATAAGTTGTAATTTTCAAAGATTTCTCAGTATTTATAGAGGTGTGGAAAAAAAATTGCTCCATAAGCTGCTATCAATGTTTGGAACGGTAAATACACTTAATAACTACTGCATGCAATTATCATGAACTGCTGCAAATAATTAAAAAATACATCTACACAGTTTGAACTACAAACAAAATATGCATATTGCATTTCATAAAGTGTAACTTAAAAACAACTTTTAACAAAAATTGTAAAAAAGGCAAAAAAATTGTGTGTGACAAAGTCTACTCACTTCATTCTCTATTGTTTGTAAAATTGGATGTTGGCCAAATAAAGCAATTCAGCTGCCAAAGGGAAAAGAACTGTAATAACATCAACTGCTTCCCCTGACCTTGAAAACAACTAGATATTGACGATATGTTCAAAAATATTTCAGTGTAGCAAGATCGAATAAATACTTCGGTATCCAGGTTTCCTGTTCAACATTTTCCGACACATCTGGTTTCACAAATTTTCAATCGGATTTAAATTTGGACTGTTACCAGGCCATTGCAAGGTAGTGGTGTTTTGGTCTTGCAGCCATTCTTTTTATCACAGGATATGAAGATCAGAACAGTAAACAAAAATGTGCGATATAACTAATGTGCGTTGTACATGTGCATGTGTTATTTCACCCTTTAACTCTATGGCTTGGCGCTGAATCATCCTGGAAAATGAACTCGGAGATATGTCCCTAGTAGTCATTAATAGTAGGCAAGAATTTCTCCTGCAGAGGGATTTTAGCCTCACCTCGTAAGATGGCAGTTCGCTACCCCTCTTTTCATCTTTGACGCCCAAGGGTGAACAAAATCCCCAGATGGATTTTTTTCCTCTTCAAAGGAAACTATAGATTCTTTTCCCTAGCCCTGAGGGAAAATAGTTGTAGGGTCGACTACTGGTTGTTATCCCTCTTTTTTTTATTCTTCGACACCCAGAGCTGAATAGATTCACCAGATGGCATTTTCTCCACAGCGAACTATGGAAAGGACACACGTATTTCTACGGCTGTCCATTTTTCCATTCCCTCCAGCATGTGGCAATGATACACATGGGAGTATCGGCTATTGTGAGGAAAAAATCCCAAGGATTGTTTTCTTGGTGTCGAAGTAACAGGTCGATTTTTTGACCCTCTGTATGGATTACGAGATGCGGCGACAAAGAGGATCTCAGTCCAGACAGACTTTTGTCCTTGAAGAACCAATGATGGTTGGGACCAAAACAGAGGGTGTCGGGTGCAGACACGAGTTCCTGCCAATCAGAAATTGGGGGCTTGAAAGAGGCCCTCCCAGAGGATTTAAAAAGATGGTTTAGAATGTGACCGGGGACTTCCGCGAGACCAGTGATTGAGAAAAAGGCGAAAGATTGCTAGTCAGTGGGAAGACCAGCGACAGGAGGAGTGATATGGACTTGAATTTTCTCCAACGAAAGGCTGCGGGGCAGCGAAAGATTGATACCGGTGTTCCGGGAAAATAGGAAGCCCATCTAGAGTTGCGAGCGACCTACTAGAAACTCCATTTTGGGTAGATCGTGGACATTACGATTTCCAGTTAATGACCCGCGAGACAGGTGTGTGCTGATACAAATAGCTGATAGCTAAATGTGTTAAATATCGTATATACTGATGGATACTATATAATAAAGGTGTCAATTTCTACTCAAGTTTGTTAATAAAATATTGGAGTTTACCAAAGCTGTGTGATTCCTCTCGCTATCCAGGAATTAAGTAAACGTCACGACACAGCATTCACAATACTATACATTCACTATCCTTCCTGGTATGAAAAACAATGTTGCTTTTCTATTCCTAAATGATAGACGAATAAGATATCGCTTTAGTGCTGCAGATTTCTTTCGGTTTCTACTTCCGGATTTTCTGTTAACTGAATCAGATTCATGTAATTTTTTTTTTGTCAGCAAACGAGACATACTCAATTGATTACAACCGATTTCTTCGGATATTGTACGTGCAAAAAAAAATTCTGTGGACAGAGCCAGTACAAAGCTTTTCTTACACGGTTAGCTGAGCGAAAGAAGCCTACATCCAAGACGTACAAATGACATTAATTTCTCTCCCTGGCACTTTAATTGTACCAGTCATTTAATTTGGATCATTGCTGTCTTGTTATACTTCTAACTATAGATAAGATTTAGATTAGATGTATGCTAATATAGTATATGATTAATAATTTTATACATAAAGATTTCCTCAAAATCAAAAAATTCTTCATCACTTTTTCGATTAATAGTTTTCTCTGATATTTTTTAAAAATTGACGATCTTATTGATATTCAAGTTGTAGCGTCAGCTCATTAATCGAACACTTCCCGACAACACTTGTCAAATTAGACGTACAGGGTGACCGGAATGCCCAGATGTGATAATATAATCTTCCAAAAGAGACCGTGCATTCTTCCCTCATGCCTGGGGGCAAACTGGTGTCTCGCCGATTCTGAAGGTGGCTATGTTGAAAGCACACCACTGCCCCCTTCTCCGATCCTCAAATAACGTTCGAGCACCACAATCTTTTGGAAGGAAGCTCCAGTGAACGGTATCCATTGTTGGGTCCCCCTCGCATATGTGAACCATGAAATATTTGAAGGAAAAGTAATGTCGGCCTGTTATGATAAGACACACCCTGGAAGGTATACGGAGTGTTGAAGTGTCAGGACGACAAAGAGACTTTTCCTGATGGTGTACTAAATACAGCGACGGATGGGTTTCAGACGCGCCAGCCTATTGTCTTCAATCACCAATGGAGTTGGGACTAAAGCTAGGAGGGCCGTGTGCAGATCCATTACGCTCGCCAATTAGAGATGATTTGGGGCGTGATAGAGATCCGTCCAGGGGGTTTAAGGGGTTGGCTCGCAAGTTGACGAGAACCTACTGGATCTCCTTCAATCTTCTGCGTTACCTTCCGTATCAGTTCTTTTTCTTTGTTGAAGTCACGTGATAGAGGCTACGGGGGCAGCCTCTCAGGGGGCTCACCTTCTTTAGGTGGGTACGGGTGTCACACAATCCCGAGGTACCCTAGTGATCTTTTCCCAAGAGGTTTACTATCTTTGGTAAACACGGGTGTCATGACCCCGGGGTACCCCAGTGATCCTTCTCTATTTTCGACCCTCCATCTTGTCATCCAATTTCTTCTTTTCCCGTCCAGACCACAGACCTGTGAATGTTTGGCGCAGTATAGCCAAAACTGGCTCTTGCGCCATAAAACACCAAACTCAACACAACTACGGGGGCGGCCGCACCTCAAGGGCCAAGCGATAGAATCGGAGATGACTTTTTAAAGACCGAGAGATGGAGTCTACGAAGCATCCGCTCGAGGAATCTTGGGCAATACCAGGGAAAGAGGTTGCGGGGGCAGCCACACCAGTGAACTGGCCGGGGACCATACCTACAAAAGGGGCTGCGGAAGATCAAGATCTTTAAACCATAAACGGGATTAGAACTTTTCTCCTTTCAACTATTGTGAAAAACAAACATTTACGACTGAATTTAATATGTTTAATTAATTTGGAATAAAAGCTGTGTGAGCCCTCACGCTACCCAATAAGGAAGTAATCTTATTGGCTCATGTTGTTACAAAGTCAATCAGTGTTGTAAATAGCATCAAATACTGCCGGATTCTTGCGTCAAGGGGCACATCGTGGGTTTTATTTTTCGAAAAATTACATCTTTGATCAGCGCGAAAGATATTAACTTCTAAATTTGTTTTAATTTAATTAATTTCTTTAAAAACGCGGAAAAAAATGTTATTTAGTTTTTTTAATGATGGTCTCCCGGATAATCAAGAGTCTACTATACTGTATGTGTGAGGTTTTAATATGATTTTTTGGAGTTACATTCCATTTTTAAATGCATTATTGATTTAATATGTAATGAACTTTTGTTGCCGAATGATTAGGATTTTAAGCTGACGGCATTAATTTAATGGTTAGTAGCGTTATCTTGATTTCCAGTCACGATATTTTCAATTCCTACTATTATATATATATTCACACTCTCCTTATATATATTTATTTATATATCTTATTCAAATTTTCAATCGTTAATAAAATACTTTTTATTCATCCACTCAAGTTCAAATACATTTTTTAAAATTGTAGTGGATGACACTTGATGTGTGTTAATACAGTTTTTTCAAGTATATGAATTTATTAATTAAATTTAACTAATTATGGTTTAAGAGATATATTTCAGATGATATTATTCCTCTAGATGGCAGCACTATTGGATAAAACAGCTTTTGTAAAATTTTGTGATGAAGATTCAAGTTAACCTGAATAATCATATACTAGTTAGACGTCAGCATTGCTTTTACACTGGTTTTAAGATAAATTCTTGCTTATTTTTTCCAACTTTTACTAAAAAAATGTAAATTGGTGTAAAGGAATAGGTGTGTTAAATGTGATTCAAATTTAACGTGTTTAAAAAATTTTTAATGTTGATTTATATATAAAAGGTGTTTTGCCGCTTAATATTGGGATTCTGTCATATGTATATACATATTTATATTAATAGTTATTATTTAATAAAAAGTAACTAAAGTAAAATTTTTCTTTGTTGACCTAAGTAGGAATTGACTTTATTTATTTTTTTTTATATTACTTGTTTATATATTATGTTACAGAATAACAAAA
This sequence comes from Trichonephila inaurata madagascariensis, assembly GCA_019973955.1. Lineage (NCBI taxonomy): Eukaryota > Metazoa > Arthropoda > Arachnida > Araneae > Nephilidae > Trichonephila > Trichonephila inaurata. The sequence continues at coordinate 44,431 of BMAV01026124.1, read as the reverse complement.
GGCTACTTTTATTTAAATTGACTTGGGCGTCAAAATCCTCACTTGGCATGATGTTGAAATTAAAAAAAGTAAGGTACCACTTTTCTAGGTATTGTCTTTGTCATTAGTGACCTTGATTTAAAATTAGGGATTATATTGCCTTTATAGCCTTGTATAACACTTCAGCGACGTTAATTACAACTCATGAAGCAAATATTTACTGCTGAGTAAGAATTCATTAGCCTCTTTTCTATGAAATCATTAAAATCTATTGAAAAAAGGGTTTCTGGTTTTAAGTAAATAAATGATTTTAACACAATTAATTATTTTTCTGAACTCACATTTGGAACTTTTTTTTTAAAAAAACTAATAATTAATTATTTTTTTTAAATAGATAATAAACGTATTATTATCTTGTTTATGTTTTGAAATTAATTTGACTGAAATATGAAGAAGGAACGCACTCTAGGAAATACGATTATTATAAAAAGTAAAAAGATATTTTCCTCAAGAGTGTGAAATATTTCATTAATGTGTATTGTTTTCTGCTTAATTACGAAATAGGTGCAGTGTAATTTTAATGATATTTATATTGCGGTACTTCTTTTTGTAAAATGTATTTTTACCTTATCTGAAGGTGTAAAATATCCTGCAAATTTCCCTCCTTTTCTTGTTGTTCTCATCCAATTGTATTGAATCATAAACCATTGTATTGAGGGTAAAAGATTGAAAGGAGGCGGTACCAAACTGTATGTATCAAACACACTTAACCATAAAGTTGAGCAGGCAAATTTCCATTCCATATCAGCATTTTCCTGAAAGATATCATTACTGAAAGTTACAAAATGATATTATGTCATTTACAGGAATAATACGTACTTTTTGTCTTAATGTATGCGTATATTTTACGAAAGAATTTATGAAATTTTGCTTTCCTTACAAAAATGTTTAAAATCAGAGAGTATTCAAAAGATAATTTTAGAAGAGGCTTCAAAATTTATTGCGTTATAATATAATGCTGTGCAATTATGCGTAAGTTGATGTGTTGCATCTAGAAAAATTTAAAGCACATATTCTGTTGACTTCACGCTTTATGTTGCGCGTTAGATGACTAAGCTGAAAAAGAAATGCTATGATCGAGAAAAGGAAAGATCCAAAAGAAAAGTCAGCGATTTATTCTAGAATTATTGTTATTTGTGTTATTTATCAGCATGTTGGATATATACTTCAAGGCAATGTTAGTATTTCATTTGAACGTAAGATTATTCGGAAATTTTTTCATTGAAGGAATGCTTAGATTTTCCGGTTTCCTTACTCGTATCGTAATCATAAGTCCACGTTTTAGGAGGCCTGATCCGTTAACTCTAAGCACAACTGAAATGTCCCACTTTCAGAAAAAGGAAAACCCTCTATAACATTAAAAAACGGTATAAAAAAAGTTTAAAAAATCTCAAGGATAATGTCTAGCTAGGCAGTGATAACATCATGCGTAATGCATCTGCCCCACATGCAAGTCTTTCCGAAACCTGCTTAAGATTTTAAGATGGAATATATATCATTCCAAGAATTTTTTATCATTCTTATTTGAAACAGACACCTAAATATACCTAAGCAAATTTGTCATTCTGAAAAATACAAGTCCAAAAATGTTATTTATTTTTACGTGTTTCTTTTCATTAAGGTATCCGACTACGTTCGGAACCATGATTTTAAAAAAAACGCATAAATGTATACTTTTCATGATATTTAGTGTTAGATTAGAATGCATGTATAAAATTGATTTAAGGACATTATGACAAAAAAAATTATTTAAATACAATATTTTGGCAAAAAATTAACTTAGAATAACCTTTTTTCCAAATGTTCTCCTTTTGTAAAAAAAGCTTCTATTGTATTAATATTTTGCCTGTATATAGCTCAGACCTCTGTATAGAGGCCTAACTATGATTTTTGAAAAATTCACATTATTTTCAGAGTTACAACCATTTGAAATAATTATCGGCATATTTTCTTAAAATTTCTCCCTTCTGTTTTCGTAAAACATGGATAAACCAACTTCCAAGTTATGCACTTCAAAAATTTTAGTTGAGCCTCTGTACAGAGGTCTGAGCTGAATACAGGCAAAATATTAATACAATAGAAGCATTTTTTACAAAAGAAGAACATTTGGAAAAAAGGTTATTCTAAGTTAATTTTTTGCCAAAATATTGTATTTAAATAATTTTTTTTTGTCATAATGTCCTTAAAACAATTTTATACATGTATTCTAATCTAAGTGACACTAAATATCATAAATATTATTCATTTACACGCTTTTGCAAAATCACGGTTCCGAACGTAGTTGGACACCTTAATGAATAAAACTATGAAGAAGTAAGCGTTTTCTCGAATATACTTACTGTTACCGAAGAATTAGATGTTCTGTTTTGAGATAAAAAATAAATGGCTACGTTATCCTTATAACTCATCTAGTTAAAATATTCGTTATTCAAAAAATTACCTTCACGTGTTGCTTTTAATATTTTCTTTCTTTTTATTATAAGTTTAATAAATAAGGAAAACTTTATTTTTTTTCTCTTACGTTTTATTAAAAAAGTACATACTTGAACTCTTTGATAACTCTCTGCCATCATGCCAATCAGCATATTTAGAATTACAAGGCAAGCAATAAAATGATACATCCCCCACATTCCATATCCTACGGCTTCTGTAAAATAGTGCCTGTTCTCGTCTATTATAATTTCCTCCATGGATTCTTCATTTGTTTTATTCTGGCAATTGTATATATCTGCAAAATGGGGTTCACCTTTTCCAAATATCGCCCAAAAAAGATTGTTGCCTGTTTGGAAAAGACTATAGCAATACAAATATTAACTAAAAATGAGAAAAAAATACATGTTATTTACTTTGAGTTAACACATTAACACAATGAGTAATGACAGGTATAAATCATTCATAAGTTTATTATGTATATGCAGCAGAGAGAGGGAAATGATAAAATATATATATTGAGGATTTATAATCAAATCCCTAAGGGATATGATCAATTTACGGAAGATGTTAAAATAAAAACTCTTTGGGTCACACATTTCCCTAAAGAAAGTCAGTGATTGGATCAAATCCCTGAACTGTTTTAGTGAAAAGAGGACATAATATTGTTATAAGAGTTACAAAGTATTTATTTAGTAAATTGTGCCTTATTGAATGTACAGTAAATAATACAATAGTCATTGAAATTCAAATTATTTATTCGAAACTAATTAACAAAGGAAAAATAGATACTTCAGCTGATGTTTTTTGAAAAAGCATTTTTTTTTTCATGAATGTAATTAATTAATAGTTAAAAAGTTTATTCAATTTTTTTTAAACACGTTGTTTTTTGATTATTTGAATCAACAACGTAACTTTCGAGTTGCAAAATACGTTACTTTTTTTTACAAGCAGATCTTTTTGTTTTGCATTTAATTTGGATTTTGCTCACAGGAACACTTCATAAATCCTTAACCTGCAATCTCATGCAGACTTAGATGAATCTCTAGAACTATTTCGGTAAATGTGTTGTTGCTCTAGCCAATTCTCTCTAGGTAGCTAATCTTTAATAATTCAACTGAAGTATACCAATTTGGCATAAGTTATTTTTTAAATTTAATACGATCCCCACTATGTTATTTCCTTCTAATAAACCCTCTATCTACTTTAGGTACATGCACCAAAACTATAGAGTTCACTAACACATCTTTAAACTTCTTCAACAAAAACTTCTTTCATGTTTTCAGCTATCTTTTCAGGTGTTTTGCAGCATTTTCCCTTTGATCTTTAATGCTCTCTTGTTTTTGACATAAACAGCATAGAATTTTCAATCCATATCGCTCTTCCATTACTGTATTCCCACGTATTGTGTGCTCCGGATTTTTACAAATGTCATATGAATGGACTTCAATTGGTTTTGTTCTCTAAAAAAACACAACATAACTTTACTGTCACTGACTGCTTCTTCCCCTTCTGATGCAAGTAACACTGCAGTTGTTTCAACTGTTGAAGCAGGGGTTGTAGAGTAGAGTTGTTAACTGGTTCGAGTTGTGTGTGTGTGTCTTTTTGTCGATAAAGAAATTGATTCAATTTCTAGTAGTTCCTCAAAATTTATAGGCTTTTTGGAGAGTAAATCAGTTGTTGGTAGTTCATGTGACATTAAAGTGTTATTGTTAATTGATTTATATATATATAACTATTAATATAGCATCACATTGTATATCAGTTTAGTCAGATGCTTGTAGATCTTTCGAAGCTGAAGCGTCGTTGTTGTTCTCTAAGATAGCTTCTGGTAAATCTTTTGGTGCTAAAACAATATCATAGTCCTTCTAATTGAGAAGTTGATCCAAATCCTCTTCAGTAACAAATTTTTCAAGTAACTTTTTCGAAATATGTCTAGGTTGTCCTGTTTTCGGTTCTGTTCCACATGAAGCTTTTCAAGATGATCGCGTTTAATGCAGGGGTGGGCAGACTTTTCCAGGGTACGCGGACTACTTCTAATTTTTTCAAGGAATTGCGATCAACCCAAAGTCAGTGACGCACACAAGGGCGGGGAAGGGGTCCACGGGTCCGAACCCTCCCTCATAACTCATTTTTTCCCCAGTTCGTTATAGTCCTATGTATATAGTACGTAAAATGTAATTAAGTATTTGATATTAGTAATTTTTTTTTATTTATTAATTTTAATTATTTCTTGAGTAATTTATTTTTTGCTGTTTTTGCTCCCGACAATGTACAAAGTCAAAAAAAATATGTTTGGCTGCGTATTGGGGTATAGAATGGTAGACCTTCAAACCTCGAGCCCCCCTCCGTTTAAAAATTTTTGTGTGCACTATTGCCCAAGGCCGTAGGTGTGGTATAATGTAAGGAAAAGGCTATTATTATAACTTAATAATAAGTATGGAATATGTGTAATGACCTACAGAACTAAAATTTAAAAAAAAAACACTTTTAAAACCGCGTTTAACGCAAAAAGGAAGATACAAGCTTAATAAAAATAGTCCCAAATATAATTATATCAGATGATGCATTTATTACGAAACAATTCACAATACATTAAAAAATAAAACCTTTTTATCTAACGTTAGTTTTCGTTGTTATAGTCAGTAGAAGACAGTCTGCATACTGTCAGTCAATCTTGAATTTTCTGTATATAATTATTAACGGGTATAATTTTCAGGCGGTCACCCCAAAATGTCTTGGCGATCCACCGGTCGATCGCGATCGACGTAATGCCCACTCCGGGTTTAATGGTTTGATGAAAAGAGGTATTCTCTTTTGAAAATGAACAAAGTGACAACTTATAGTCCAATTTTTTGTGTGTTTGTCAATTAGCCAAGCACATAACATAGCATCAACATCTTGATTTGATCACTCAACGGACCCTTGACTAGCTGGATGTCCAGGCTTACCATTTATAATTTTGCACGTTGGCCACAGGCTTGTTAATTCTCGTATGACAGTAGATGTAAACTCACGACCTTTGTCGCTTTTTAGTATATGAGGGGACAACCTACTTCCAAAAATATTTTAATAGCTCCATTGCTACTTCAGAGGATCTTTATGAAGTAAACTATCAAAGAAAGCCGAATTTTGTCTCGTGATGCTAGTAGTTTAATAGTCATTTGTAATTTCCATCTGAGGTCGACTGTAAGTCATCCAAATTAACTTGCCTACGTTGATTGAAGTTGCTAAATGCAACTGGGTAAACAACGATTCCTTTGTCTGGATTTTTTTTTTTTTTGACTGCCATACCTTGCACAGCTTTAAAAATTCCAGTACAACTGAAGTAGGTATTAGTATTTCGATTTCACAATCTATACAGTTTCTTGTCTCTTCCTCCGTGGCAGATTGACTGATGTGTTTCCCAAAATATGTGATAAAAATTTTCTATTAATACTATTTTTACAACTGGATTGGATCCGGACATTCTTTTCAAATTCAGATTTTTTAGTACCTTCTTCTATAACATCGTATTTTTTCCCCATAAGAGTATTGTTTATGTGTCCTTTGCAGTTTAAGTATTGGTGCTAATTTTAATTCATAAAGGATTATTACAGCTTCTTCTGTCCTTTCACGAGTCTACAAAGGTTTTTCTTTTTCACTGACGTCCTTATAGTTTCATTAAAATGTTCTTCAGATGCAAATTTCGTCAGATTTTTCTTTATCTGAACTCATTTTTAAGTAGGTAGGTATTTAAAAAATACTCGAAATATGAAAAATAATAATAAAAATGCACGCAACCTTCCTCGCATAATGTTAGGGCGCTTGCCGGCACGGAGTTTAAGGGGAGTGGTAACAAGCAAATATATATAGAGAGATTGATTGAATATTAACGTCGCACTGTTCAAATACACGAGGGCTTTTGGCGACGGACCACGTAATTTTGAACCCTGGTCAAGTGACTTGGACTACACCTGAGCTGGCATCCCTCTCCTAACTACCACACCACACCAACGGGAGGACGTTTCACAGCTTTCGATAGATTTAACGTGCATCGCTGCCCTACACGGCGTATCTTTAGGGGTACTGGGCTCGAACTCGTGATAAGGCAAGCCACGATCCGATTCCTATACCACTCGGCTACCTCGGTCACTATATATATATAGAGAGAGAGAGAGAGAGCTGCGCGAGTTCTCTGATGTTCATATTTTATCTTTTCACTAACTTAGCTTTGAGATTTGATCAAATTACGAACTCTTTCTTCTGGGAAATGACCCAAAGAGTTTTTATTTTAACATCTTCTGTGAATTGATTATATTCCTTAGGGATTTGAATAAAAAAATCCCTAATTTTATCATTTGCCTGCGATATATACATTGGTTTATTATATTTTAGTTATTGAAATTATTAGTTACATATGCGCATTCGCTTAAAAAATTAAGGAAAAATTAGAAAGATTGCAATTGCACGACTAAAAATAAGGTCAATGTCCAATTTCATAGGATCCAATTACTGAGTTTTATTGTTTGTTTATAATATTAAAATTGGGTAATACTTATTTCTATTTGGGGATAAAGTTTTATAAAACTATTCACTTACGTTATATACATATTTAAGATATTTTGTATGAAAGGGGTAGCGAGAGAGAATCTATGCTTTTCTTAAGAATTTTGTCAGAAATTAAAAGAAAGAGAAGATGTATTGAAACTTTGATACAAAACCTTTTAAATTATTTATTAGAACAAGTAAAAGGAAGCATGTATGGTATACACACTGTAATTTGAAAATGAAGAACGAAGTTAAATACCGGTTGTTGCTAAATTTGACCGACAAATTGAGAGAGGTGTTAGTAGGCATCATGGGGATTACAAATCAACATAGAACATGGGGTCGCAAACTACGTTTAGTAAAAACGTAATTTGAAAAAACAGTTATGAAAGGTGTGATGTGTTAAGTAGAATAAAAAGGGGCAATAGGAGTTAAGGAATACATTTATTACTCGTAAAGCATGTTTACAATACGAACAATGCATTACAGCTCAACGTCAGAAATGCAACGACAAATGACTGTTACAGGAATTGTTCGAAGTTGAGGCCGTGTAGGTCATAGCACAGCTGACACCGACGATCGAAGAATTGTCGGAAGCGTTAAAACAACTCCGGTGTGCTGGCGTTGTCAGCTGGAGCGACGAAGATCCGTAACGTGAGATTCTCCACTGTAGCCACCGGCGTCTCATACACAAGCGATTTCAAGTGGTTCAAGAAAAAGAAATCCAAGGAATTAAAGTCCGGGGAGAGTGGAAGCTAAGCAACAGGTATGCCGCGTCCAATCCACCTCCCGGGATATATAACTTGGAGGTGGTTTCGCCCAGCAATCAAAAAATGAACTGGTGCATCATCTTGCATGAACCACACGTCCTGGTGGGCAGTAACCAATAATCCGTGCAGCAACTCCGGGAGGACGTGCTGTAAGAAAACAAGTCATTTCGCGCCATTAAGGCATTCGGGCAGTATATGTATATCCTCGCATTCATTTGGTCACTTTCCTCAACCGGATCCTCCTCCTCCGCCCAACGGCTACTATTATCGCGATTTTCACCGACTAAACGTGGTTTGCGATCCCATGTTCTATGACAATTTGTCCTCCCCATGCTGCCTACTATCACCTCCCTGAATTTGTCGGTCGAATTCAGGAACACCCCATATATATATGAATCTGAATTTAATATCAGTGGAATATTAAAAGAAAAAAAAAATTATTATGAGAAAGAAGAAAGTGAACGTCTTCTCTTTTTCTCTTTCCTTAAAATAGAATAAATACTTCGCTTAACAAATTAATTCAAATAATTTGTTAAAATGTATATGGTAAAGAATGTATGGCGTACGGCCTAAGTCTTTATTTTACTGATAAAAGTTTTTTTCAACGTTACTAAAATATTAGTCGGGCTCCATTCTTTTTTTATATAAATCTACAGTATAACAATTGTTACATCCTATATATATTACTGGTATTAAAAAATAAGTTGAATTAAGTTGTTTTCGTAAGCACATTACAAATGGGATAATACTTACGTCTGAAATTCATTTCCATGGTGATAATAATCACCTCCTCTTGAGCACTGTTCTGAATTTTCATAATACTTATAAATAGAATTCATGCCGATGGAAAAAGCAACGACAATAATAGTGAAAAGAACAAGAAATCGAGCTACGTCCGCCAGCATATGTCTAAAAGATACTGTCAGTGGACCTAAATGACTGCTTAATTTACACCATATTAATAATCTTGAAAACGCCATTATAGAGGCCACAGCATATATTGCATCTCCAACAAGAACTGGATCATAACCAGACATCTGCCTTCGATCTTTTGGCCCACTTATTATTCCAGATAAGTTTAGAATAAAAATGATTTCTGATGTAATGAATAAGGCGGTCATGAAAAAATCGTAACTATGGATTTTATACCAAGAACCTATTCCTCGGTTACAGCCGTTCCAGCATTTTAATATCAAGTCCAGAAAAAAACCCAGTATCCAAAGTCCTACTAATGATTCAGTAACAAGGGCTCTCATTGAACCGCTGAACCTACAAAGATATTACATATTAATTTTTTCACAGCTACAGTTATTTATTAGGCATTTTGTATTAAAAAAAAGAAATCAAAAAGTTTCTTTGAGAAAGTTATAGGAAACGATTGTTTGCAAGAGAGTATATATTTTGAAATTTTTAATGCTGTTGAAATTTGCTTACACACAGCAGTGATTATATCACTAATTATTAGTTATATATTTTTTCAATGAACATTACAGTTTTACTTATAATACATCTAAAATATAGATCGATTCAATAAAACTACAAAAATATTTTGATTTTCGAAACAATCAATATTTATTTAAGCTTATTAATGATTTTGCACAAGTTGTTGATTGTGTTTTGGACGAATAAATCGTATAATTATTACACTTTAAAAATTAAATCATATATTTCCAAAAAAATCGTGGAAACTGATTGACTAAAATAATTGTTTAAACTTTATAATCTATGTATGCGTTAAGTCTCCATGAAGGTATATAAAACACTTATATCGGGGTCCTTAACTGTGTAATTTCATTTCTTCCGTATTATTGACTATGTGTGTGTGTGCTGTTGTAATATTTACTAGTAGATGCCATTCTACAGAAAGAAAGTCATATTAGGAACTCGTTTTACAGCAAAAATATTGCATTTTATTCATTTTAGTTTATGTTTAATTAGATTTTTCTAGTATTTGCTTATCAGTGAGGTACCTTTTTGGAGCGATCTGATTTTTTGAGTTTACGGAATTCTTATTACACATTTTTGTGATAAACAGTTACGAGAATGACTGCAGCATTTATCATAAATTTCTGCTTTATTATGACCAGCTATTTTATGAAATGAGAATAACTTTTAAAATAAATATGAATACGGAAATGTGTGAAGAAGTATGACAATACTTTCCAAAATACTGTAAATTTCAGTTACTTTTTAGAACACATTCAAGACTTAGTTTTCTTGCTACAGAAAAATGTAAAAAACGTTGACATATTTCGTAAAATTCTGAATTTATTTTTGAATGTCCTTAACTTGAAAAAATACGTTAAAAATCTATACATTTCCTAAGTGCAATTTTAAATACTTTTGTAGATAATAACGTCCAAAAAATAATGTAATTTAAATGCATTTTTAAAGTTTATCAAATACATATACATTCAAATTACACTGCTGGGTTCCTTTTTCTATTTTGGATGCTTGATAAAATTTTAACATCCTGAAATAGCGGATTGTGTCTTAAAATGAATGAAAACTAATGTTGTCTTAAAGATTTACTACTTTTGAGGTTTACTGCTAATCGCTATAAAGAGTGAAATATTTTTTTTATAAGATTGAGAGAATAAATAAGTTAATGTCCTTGTGTATAATACGGAAAGCAAAAATATATACACTGCTGGCCACCGTAAATGTAACACCCTGAAGAAACCATGCAAATAACATGAAATTTACAACATGCATTAGCGGAGGTGAGATATGCAAATGATTAGAATTTTAGCGCTAACACACATCACGCGCGCCTGTGGCACCACCTCAAAGCGTTATTTAACGCTTGGAGATTTCGATGATTTCAAGTTCGGCTATTGTGTTTTTCTTGAGGTTTTTTCAAAAAACGATCAGTTATGTCTCGTAGAAAACAGCGATCAGCTTTTGATCAAGTATCCGAGTTCGACAGAGGAAGGATAGTGGCCTACCGAGATTGTGGATTATCTTTCAGGGAAATTGGTAGTCGTGTTGGACGAAACCAAACAACTGTAATGCGGATATGTGACCATTGGATGCAGGAGGGTCCGACGGTCCGACGTGGTCGATCGCATCCACCTCAGTACACCACTTCACGTGAGG
>BMAV01026124.1:10746-28563 GCA_019973955.1 Trichonephila inaurata madagascariensis | reverse complement strand
TAAAATTAATCATTAATAACAAATACTTAGTTAAATTTTACGTATTATATACTTAGAATTATAATCAATCGGAAAAAAATCAAGGGCTTTGGGGGGGTCCGGATTCCCAGGACCCCTCCCTTATGTGCGCCACTGATATCTTTGTATTAGATTTGGGCCCATTTCAAGCATTTATTGGTGTGAAAATTTAAAACGGAATGATCTAATATTATCGTTTTCATTATTTTTCGTGCGCATAAACATAGATGATTTAATAATAATAATAATGCAATGATCAAATGTGCCTAGCTCTTGCAATAAACAGCTTGATAAAGTTACAGGAATCAAGCTTGATGTTGGGGGGTTTCGCTTCAATGCAATACTGCTGCTCACTTCTAGTATGTATAAAAGCGGACTGAGTGAATATTAACGTCACACTGTTCAGTTACACGAGCGCTTTTGGCAACGGACATCATAATTTTGAACCATAGTCAAGTGACGAAGACGACTGAGCTGGCACCCCCCTCTCCTAACTACCACACCACACCAACGGAAGGATGTTTGAGCTCTCGACAGACTTAATGTGCATCGCTGCCCTACACGGCAGGTCTTTAGTGGTACTGGGTTCGAACTCGTGACATGCCTGCCATGATTCGATGTCTTGACCCCTGGGCTACCGCAGCCCTGTATAAAAACGAAAACAAGGTAATAAAATAGAAACGTTTATGGGATATATTTGTACAAAACACTACACTAAAAGCAAAAATATTGCACTAAATAATCATATTTTGTAAAGTTGTGATGAATCTCGCGGGTTACAAAATTATTCGAGGTGGGCCGAGGGCTGGCCAGCCCTAATTTAAAGTAAAACAAAGGGATCGATCAGAAAATTCTTCAGCTTCATTTATTAGAGAATCATGTAAAAAAAAGTGTATAATAGATACACATCAGAAGAAGTGGTTTTTAAATATTTCTTCTTGGTGAGCAAATTACATAAGTTTGCAATTATAAATACTTGAGTTTAATCAGCTGTGTGTAAACACAGCTGTAAACTGGTTTAAAAGCATTATAATGGTGTGACATCCTTTTTATCACTAGAATTTAGTTATTGTTTGTTAAAATATTCAAGGGGGAAACTGAATAAAGGAGGGGTAGACAATGTATTTTTAAAGAATTCCTCTGATTTTTTAATGCTTTTAAAAATAAAATCAGGTCAGATAATTTTAAACTGAAACATATTAGAATGCATATTTTAGGGTAGTTTCAGCATAGTTAAAACTAAGTATATTCAGCTAAAACTTAAAAGCCCAGTTAATTTTTTTTTATTCGAAGATTTCTAATAGGAGTAAAGTTAGTAAAATAAAATGATACTTCAGAAGCAAAAAAGGGTGTGTGATAGCTGAGTGGTCATGTTTATGAACTTGTGGCCGGCGTTGTGGTTTCAAATCCTATTGCCACGTTGGTTATGTGGTAAATAGTGGTGCGTCAACTCAGATGTCGTCCTCGTCACTTGAATATGATTCCGAATTGCGAGGTCCATCACCAATAGGCATCATGTTGCTTCGCACACCATAACGTTAATAATCAATCAGAAAAAATGGGTCTAGAATTAAATAAGTAAGATGCTGTGTTAGGGAAGCTGAATTCTGGCTTATCTGAGAGAAGGGTAAAAACAATAAAAAATACTTGAGAAGTCATAGAATCAACTTAATAAGACATTGAATCCCAAGGGTTGAATTACCACTTGAATTAAAATGTCTGTGATAAAAAAAAACTATTCATAATAAACATTACACAGATACCTATAATTTGATAAAATGAAATTTTGGAAAAAATTTCCAATAATTTTTATTATAATATTTTTTTTTATCTGAATTTAAAAACAAATATTGAAACGATATATTTTATCACTTATTTTATCCCAACAGAAACTTCAAAAACTTCATAGGTTTATTTGATTTTTTTTTACAAATGATATGCATGTATACAGAGAGAGAATTCAGTGAATGAATCAATTAGAAAAAAAATAGTATTCAATTATAAGTAAAAATGTCAATAATATGTATATCTAACATATTGTGGGATTCTAAGAGTTAACTTACAATGAGGTGAATGAGGCTTTTTGACAAAGTATCCTCTTTCTAGAAACATCTTTGTAATTTCAATGTTTCCTTCTAATGCTGCCACCATCAGAGGAGTCAAATTTGAAGAAGCAACATTAGGAAGATAACGCAAACATTCTGGTCCTCCACCTACCAAACACTGGAGACACTCTTTGCGTTTATCTGTTTCAGCTACTCTGTTGACATGAGAAAGCATTATCTTATGAGAAAACTCATCTATGTTATGAATAACTCTTTGGCAATATAATAGAAGTTGAGAAAAATTTATTAAATTAGAAGTTAAGTTAAATAATATTTCCTTGGTACTTAATTATATGTAAAACATTTCAGTATTTATACTATAAATCGTATTTTAATGAAAATATTGCTTCACTTAAAATTAAAGTAGTTATGTTTGAGCGCTGATTAAAATATCGCATCATAATCAGTGGCGTAACGGAGAACATTAGGGCCCCCTTGCGAAATCAGGTTTTGAGCTCCAAACCGTATCTTGCAAAAGATTGCAAAACCAAATGTATTTGGCGTCAGTCAGGCTTTGGGCCCCCTAGAATCCTGGGCCCTCTCACGATGTGGGGGTGAACGTTACGCCACTGATCATAATTGTAGTTTACTTTTTATTGAGTTAGAAACTTTTCGATTGCCACTTAAAATTAAATAAAATAAGAAAATAATGAATATCACAAAAGTAATTTATTAAATACCTGCTGAGTAATGTTTCCAAAATGTAAACATCATTTTCTAGAACCGCAGTTAACATTGCACAGTAATAATGCAAATTACTGATTTCTAGCTCTTGTTGTAAAAATTCATACATTGCAATATTTCTTTTCTTTATAGCGATGTCTAATGCTCTTCGTCCTCTGTAGTCACAACAATCGAAATTAAGTTGTCTTTTTATCTGCAAAAAAAAAATCAAGTAATACACAAAATTAAGGATAGTTTTTGAAGAACTTCTATTTCTTAAATTTTATTAGGTATCATAATTTCTAAAAAATGTGAAGGATTATGGATTCGTTATTTGATACTATCAAAAGTTATTGGGCTATTTTTAAAATCTAGCTAATTTTAAAAATGTTCTTTCAAAATGTCGAGAAGAATTAGAGGCGAGATCAGATAACATCTTTATTATTTATAATTACGATTTCTTAAATTTCTTAAATTTTACTAGGTATCATAATTTCTAAAAACTATTAAGGATTATGGATTCATTATTTGATTTGATCAAAAGTTATTGGGCTATTTTTAAAATCTAGCTCATTTTAAAAATGTTCTTTAAAAGTGTCGAGAAGAATTACAGGTGAGATCAGATAACATCTTGGTTATTTATAATTACGAATTAGTTGTGTAATTACAAAGTACAACCTACCATTATACATTCTTAGTGTAATATTAATTATTTAAGGCAAATTTATTTATTTTGAAGCAATTATTTACCTATGACGCATAGCGATCGTAAATAAAAACATGCTTTATGTCAGTGCTACATATCTTAGCCAGATTGGGAAATATTAGGCGAAGCATATCTTCAAATTAACCTGAAGCTGACCTTCCTGTTTAATATTTATACTTTTATTCGTTAGCTTTATTTATAAATCATTTGAAAGAGTAGATAAAGAGAATGAGAAAAAGGAATTTATGCAAACAAAATTGAATGATATTTTTATCAGCATGAAGCGACAGTTAAGGTATCCGACTACGTTCGGAACCGTGATTTTGCAAAAGCGTATAAATGGATAATATTTATGATATTTAGTGTCACTTAGATTAGAAAATATATATAAAATTGTTTTAAGAATAGTATTACAATAAAAAATGATTTAAGTACAGTATTTTGACAAAAAATGAACATAGAATGACCCATTTTCAAAATAGTCTCCTTTTGTGAAAAATGCTTTTATTATAATAATATTTCGCCTGTATATAGCTCAGACCTCTGTACAGAGGCTCAACTAGAAGTTTTGAAATATATAACTTAGAAGTGGGTTTATCCATGTTTTACGACAACAGAGGGGAGAAATTTTAAGAAAAAAACGCCGATAATTATTTCAATGGGTTGTAACTCTGAAAATAATGTGAATTTTTCAAAAATCGTAGTTGAGCCTCTGTACAGAGGTTTGAGCTATATACAGGTAAAATTTTATTATAATAGAAGCATTTTTCACAAGAGGAGAACATTTTGAAAAAAGGTTATTCTAAGTTAATTTTTTGCCGAAATAGTGTATTTAAATAATTTTTTTTTGTCAAAATGTCCTTAAAACAATTTTATACATGTATTCTGATCTAAGTGACACTAAATATCGTGAAAATTATCCATTTATGTGCTTTTTTAAAATCACGGTTCCGAACTTAGTCGGATACCTTAAATACCTTTTTTTAGTTACATTATTGTTGTACTTTATTATGGCAATACACCAGAGAGTCACTCTAAACAATGGTATTATGTAAAAAAAAAATTAGCGTAATGAATAGTATCACTAAGCGATAAATGTTTCTTATAAAATTAATGAGTGCTAAGAAATTGTTTTGTAATAAATTTGTTTCATCAACGTAAAAATATTCGCATTTTTTTATTTTTATTTTTCCAGTGCACTAAATTATAAAAACCTGTTCCTATATTACTTAACGAATAAATAAGTTGAATAATAACTATAATATGATTTCGACATTAGCTTTCATTTCTATTAAATGTTTTGGAAAAAGAAAGCTTACTTCTTGCGCAACGTAGCTTGATGAACATAGAAGGATTTTTTAATGGTTTCAAAGTCAAAAAATAAAAAATTGAACTACAATTAATTAAAATTTAATATTATATAGTTATTTTCGTCAAAAATGTATTTCTGGAGACTTCCATTTAGTTCTTATAAATATTTAAATTTAAAACAAGCAAGATTTTAGATTAAAGAAATTTACAGTAAAGAAATCAGCGCATTTAATTCAAGCTTGAGAAATTACAGCAGCGAAGGATTCTAATTGAATATGAATATAACTTTAAAGTACATTTCGAAACACGTTTAACATATTAAATCAAAATATGACTTACTTTCAGAAGACTTTTAAGTCCATCAATGTCACCCTGCTCAACTAATTTGAGAAATCTTTTCTCACCGGGGCTTAATATATCATCCACGAAACTCGTTCTGTGATACATCACAGAATGGCTTTCCATGCCTTCGGTATTTTTGCCCATTGTGCATTTGCCCACAGATGAGGGAATGCTGTCTTCATGAAGAAGCTTTTCGGAATCAACCATTCTGTGAGACACGTTAGGATAACAGAAAGTCGCCAGAGCTTTTTTCCAGGAAAGCGAATGTTGACATAATAAAGTGCTTTGCGCTTTTTTCCAAGATAAGGTGATATTGTATCTTGATTAAGAATAATGGGAGAAATATTGAAAATTGAGAATATACATTTAACAAATTGATTTATGACAGCTTTCAGTGATACAATTGTTTTACTTATCTTTAATTCCGTTTGAATAATATTTTAAAATTTGACCTATAAATTTATATTATTTAAATCTAATAAATAGAGATGAAAATCTGACATTAGGTTTAAACATATTTGAGAAATGTTACTTATTATGCTTTTAAAGTTTATTTCTCCAATCTAACATGAGATATTTTCTTATTGTACATCAAATGTTATATAGGTTGCTTACAATAAATTTTAAAAATTGCTACTCTGAAGGCCATCTGTTTATTTTAATGCAACACAGAGATTTTTAGTTCATACATCTGAATTTCTTGTGCAAATATCTTAAAGTTTACGATGAGTTTTCTATTGCGGTCATTGACTTTCTTACATGTATATTTTAACTGAATCAGCACAAATTTTTCGATGACACAAAAATTTTTTCTCTAAGGAGTAGTTTCTTAAAAAGAAATTATAAGAAATGATGTATTATTTATTTCATTTCTATGTGGATATTTCTATAACTTTTCTGAATAGAAAAACTATTGGAATTTGTCTTAATTTTTTTTTTATTTACGAGAAATTGTGTAAAAATATGTTATTAGAAACTGTGTTAAAGGTAACAGGTGAATTTTTTTAATTGATTAGTTTATTTTTAAAATTTTCAATACATCATTTAAAAATTCATAAAAACGTATATGTATATACTGTAATGATAAGTATACTACGGTTATATTTACTTTCAGATGAAGTGATATTTCAGATTAATGTGTGTAACAATATGTAATTTAGTATTGTAAAGTTTTAGATTTATCTCGTTTATATTTATGTAGCAATTAATACAAATTATATGGCATATTTTACGACATCCATGTTTTTAACACAACTCACCGCTTTTAAGCTTTGCGGATTTTTAAAAAAGAGAAATCCTCATTGCATCTATTTTTGAAATAAGTTTTAATTTTAAATTTCTTTAAGTAGCATGAATTGATACATTTGTATATTTTTGTATGTTCATATGCTTCAATGGAAAAATAAATTGAATTTCTTATAAAACTCACCTTTATCCTTTTATTAATAAAATTTAGATACTGGATAAAAAAGTTAAGGGGTATTAAATGTATTTAAAAATATAATTAAAGTAATTATTTTTAATTTTTTTACGATACATTTGAGTACTAAATTAATTTATAAAATTATATATAATACATGGAATTATAAAAATAAAAAAAAAAAGCCAGTCCTTGAATGGCTTTCAAAATTATAAAAAAGTTAAAAAATTTTGATACAGATTCTTAACCAAAATATGTAAAATATTTAAAAATAAAATTTCATATCAGCTGAACAAGCTAAATTTATTCCGTAAACAACAGTTATGAATATTACTTGTATACAAATTTGTGCATCAAGGTTTTGTTTTAAATCTGTTAAATCATGGATAAGTGATAATTAAAACTCCTACTCTCAGAGTAAATTTTAACTAATTAAAACGTTTTTTGGTTAAAAATAATTTCGACGGAAGTAATTAGATGATTAGTTAGAACTGAAATAAATTGTTTTTAGTTCATGTTAGTCAGTGTATCACATTCTTTAAATTAAATAATAATAATAATAATAAATCTTACATGTAATTGCATCAAATCAATAGAGTTTTCTCTGTTTAAAATGTTAAAGCCTAGATTTAACAACAACAACAAAAGAAAGAAAATGCGCTATTTATGTAAGAAAAGGAGAAAGTCTCAATTTTATCCAAAAATTTAAAGTGTTATTCGATTTTCAAAAGGCAATATTAACTCAGAAAGGAAGTCTATTTTATTTTTTAAAAACATAGTCCATAATATACGTGATTTAAATCATTTAGAAAATTATCATTAGAAATATCAGATACATCGACATATTTTGAAAACAGTTCAAATCTTTTAAGTTTGAAATAAAGCTTTAATTTAGAAACTATAATGGAAACTTGAAAAATAAATGTTTTTAATCATCATTGCAAGGGAATGGTTCAAATACCTTAATTGTCAAAATAAATAAACAAATAAAAAAAATACAATTTTGCATAAAATTTTAAGTTGGTGTTCTTATTAGGGCTTAAACTGCATTTTCAGTAATATATGAATCCTTTGAAGAGTGCCGAGGTACGGGAAACCCAACAGGACCTCAAATTATTCTAGGTTTTGTAAATGTAATAATAATAATAAATCGGCTTCAACTTAAAATGCCAAGCATTTCTATATGCCAGTGCTTCTCAAACTTTCAATATTTGCGACTCAATTTCGAATCATAATTTTCATCACGTCCCCCTTCGTACAATAACAATGTATTGAATGCAATAATATTGTATCATGACGCTAAAATTATAAATATAAACCGTAAATAGTATCGAAATAAGTTATTAAATTTTGTATATGACAAGCCCGTGGAGGTCACTGGTAATTATTAAACTAGTTCTTATCTTACAATTGATAAATTAATTATCAAATACCTTGTGCATTACTGATACATTTATAGGTATATTATATCAGAGTAAAGTTGTTAGAAGGTATTTTTTGTTTTGCTTCTTTTCAGTTAATTAATAATTTTTTTAAATAATCTTTTATTTTCGACATGTTCGCACCTTCCACGGGGGCTTATCACGCCCCTTTAAGGGGGTTCCCCACAGTTTGAGAAACGCTGCTATATGCTACGATGTAGATTGCATTGCACGGGACTAATAACCATTAGTGTAATTTTGGTGTGTTAATAAAAAGAAAGAGAGAGAGAGAAAAGAGTTTCAAATTATCGATCAATTAAAATACAATAAAAAAAGAATGGAATTTACATTCATGAATGGAATGTGTGTTGTATGAGTCCCCTGTTATTCCTTCCAATGCTTGCTGTATGGTTCAGCAAGAAGAGAGGGAAAACCACTCAGGGAAAAAAATACAAGCCGCACTTGACCCTTCCAACGTTCCTCCATTATACATGAAAACAACCTTCAGACCTTTTTTATTTATTTTTTTACGAAGAACTGATCCGTCCACTTTCCTATCTTCATTCGTAATCGCCTGTTAGAAGAGCACTCGGTCGGAAATGACATCACTCTATTGTTCCGTTTGCAACTTGTTCTGGAATTGAGAAGTCCATCCGGTTTTCGAAAGCTGTCAGAATGCATTCTTAGCGTCCCAGTGGAAAGTATAACATTCACGTCTCTTGAGTAGATATTATGTCAATCATGAATGAGAATTGTTTTGTTCTGTGCCGTTGTGCTTTCACGTGAGCCCGCTTTCAGTCAGAACGGCAGAACGCTTTCTTCGGATCTGGGCATGGTGGCCGTCACGGGGTTTGTTTGTAAACGTTTCGGCTGAACAGGAAAGATAAACATGGAGGGAACAGGAGAACCAATTTTTCTGCGGAAGCATGTGTATGATAAAGTGGATAGTAAGGTAAGTGGGTATCCTGTGGTTTTCATACCGTGATTCCTGTGAAATCGCTTTTGTTGTTTCTATCTTCATTTAGGTAACAGTTTTTTTCATCTTTTGATGTCAGATTTAACTAGTCTTTGTTCAGATTCTTATAAAGATGACAGTTAGATGTTTCTTTTGGATTTCGTACTAAAATTGGATTTTAATGCTTTGTCGTGAGTATTATTTTTTTAGAAAAAATAGTTATTTGTGGATTTTTGTTATGATATACACTGAAAATATAGTAATGTTTTCTATCAACAAAATGAAAAAAAAATGTAAGCAGCTCTGTGTTTAATCCAAGGTTTCGAATAAAGGATTGAAATTTTTGAAGCTGTCAAATTGATCGATTTAAAATATTTAATAAAATTTACTTGAAAAATATTGCGAATAAGTGGTATTGTATGAGAGATAATAATTATTAATTTTGACGTATGAGAAAATTTAACCTTGTAGCATGCGCTACTTATTACATGTCAAATTATTACCTATGACGAATAGTATAAAACACAAAGCAAAATGTGGATGATTTGATTTTCTATTGACATCGCACTTCGAAGCTGCACGAGAGCTATTGGCGACACACCTCATAATTATGAATTTGTCTCGGTCAAGCGACGAGGCTGGCACCTGAACTAGCACCGTATCTAACAAGATTCCACACCACACCACGTTAGAACTTTGAACCTCTACAGATCTGACATGCATCAGTTTCACTCCGGCTTCGAGTTCACGACACTGACCACTCGGCTACCGTGATCACAGCAGAATGTGGAACAGCTAATTAAAAAAAAATAAGATTCTGTCAAATTTTAGTTATATCATTGGGAAAAGCTTTTTCCGCTGTATATATTTTTACTCGTATATTTCAGAGAAATGAAACAATTATTACAACACTGATAAATTTATTTATCGGTTTATATGTGAATAAATTTAGTTATTTTAATACCCTTTATAATACTTCTGATTCGAAAACCAAAGTTGTATATTGAAAGATATCATTAAAGATTAAAATTTCCTAATAGTTTTATTCTGGATACCAGAAAATTATGAATAGGGAGTGTTTTTGCCCTTATTCGTGTTTTCATTATTAATTTATTTCGAAAGAATTATTGGAGACAACAATAGAGAAAGCGGGCGTTGACCCTTAGCGCTTCTAGAAGACAGAATTCTTTTCATCAAACTGACCTTTACGCCTCTACATATTGCTCTTGTGCAATTTAAGTAGTTATTAAGCTTACTTTAAGAAGTATTTCCATTAAGTGCATTTTGAGAAGTATCTTTTTAGTGGAACAAACAAGTATTTCTTTAGTAATCTTTGTTAATTGTAAGTAATAAGATTTTAAGATATAGAAGAGTGTTCCCCTGTGCTGAAAATAAAAGCATTATTTTACTCTATTGTTTCTCGAGATTTATTACTTTTGTGATATAAAGCTAATTTTAGATTTTATTATAGATTTTTTTTTAATGTTGAGCATGCTTTATACTCTCTTGTTCAGTTTTAAGACTCTGTTAATAAAAGGTTTACTAATTTATTTGTGTCAACTTTTTGACGCCCTTCCCCCTTTCCAAATTACATCCCATTAATCACTCAATTGCGACTATCAAAATAACCATTCTGGAAATCTGTCTTTTTAACTACAAAATTCTAAAAAATGGTATTTAATTCTTTTCCCAATATATGT
The DNA here is from genome assembly GCA_019973955.1 of Trichonephila inaurata madagascariensis. Taxonomy (NCBI): domain Eukaryota; kingdom Metazoa; phylum Arthropoda; class Arachnida; order Araneae; family Nephilidae; genus Trichonephila; species Trichonephila inaurata. Next base: position 17,922 of record BMAV01026124.1, on the reverse strand, counting down.
TAAAGACATTTCTCATAATATGGATATCAGAAAAAACGTTTGTCTGAGACGTTTGTGTGAGATCCAGAAAATAGAAACCCTTTGTAACTGTTAAACTGATTCTTTTTTTCAATACTTTGAGAAATAAAACTGATTGTTCAAAATAGACGCAGCGGATCGAATGAAAGTTAAAAGGTGAATTGAAATTAAAAAACCCTTAAGAAGTATCCTTTTTATAAAACAATTATAATTTAGTTTACTTTCTAACCTAATTTGACATGTTTATATATTTAAGCAATTTGAAACAAAGTATAATTTATTTACAATGTAAAAAACATTTTGTTGCTTTGAAATAATATATATATATATTTATAGATTACTCCTTACATATCAAGCATGACAAAATCAAGGTTTACTGCAAGAAATTTTGTGGTCTACCATTATAGCCATTTGTAGCAAAAGTTGAAAAAAAGGAATTGTTTTTTTTTTCATGAAAAGGCATAATTTTTTTCGACTGAGAAGGAAACGCGAGGAAAAAATTAATTTTATTTATGTAATAGTAAAGCTTTGCTGAAGAGATGATAATTTACTCTTAGAAAATCATAACAAATATTTAGATAATTTTCTACTAAATAAATAAAAAAAGGACTCACGGTGTTGATGTACGAACTTCGTTATATTGTAGTTATGTGGTTGATATATATATTCGGAAAGAGAAATGTTGTGTTCCTTGTAAAGTCTTTCCTTAAATAATGTTGCCTAAACCTGGTTTATTTACCCCAAATTCATCTTTAAGTATGACAAGTCTGCCGTGCATAAAGTTCCCTCTTTTGGGTGATAAATTTTAAGCTGCTATACATAGGGCTTTTATTTCTAAAAAACAGCTATTGAGTAAATTGAAACCTGTAAAGGCTGTCTTCGCCTAACATTAAAAAACAGGACCTGAATTTTTAATATTTTTTCACATATAAAATACTCTAACATTAATATTGCATTCTGGTCTCGCTATCCTATAAAAGAGCTGCTATTTTATCATACTACTCATTTTTACCGAGTTGACCCATTTTTTTCTAGTATAAAATGTGTTTCGCCTTTTTTCTCCTTTACCATAATGTAAATAAGCTATCCCTTTACAGTTTAAAAGAAAAATTAACTATTTATGGAATATTTTGAAATTTTAAAAATACTGTATTATACACAAATGCATGTGAATTATGATGTCGCGCATTTTCGTGAAAATTGAGACATTTTTCTGTCTGAAAATGAGCTTTGGGTTTAGCTCAGGCTCTCGTACATTTGGCGAAGACAGCCTTAAATCACTTTGAGGAGCAGAAACAATCGTAATTAACCTTTTATTTCCAATTCAGACAATTGTGTCAAGAACTTATTTCACTTCTGTTTCAAAACAACACTTTCATATGATTATCATTATTTTCAAAAATCCCTTTTAGAACAACAAATTAGTTATTTACTGGAAAATAGCTTTTGCTTCTTCAATATTGTATGGATAATATTGCACTTATATAAATCCTCGCAAAATATTGATAATTATTTTTTACCATAACAAGGAATACTTCTTTAAAAGGCTATTTCGTTTCGGATGACTCAAATCAATCGAATCGTCTAGAAGCATCGGAATATTATGTTCAAGTGTCATTTACATTTAATAATCTGGATTATAAAGGATTAGGATTTCCCTCTTTGCTGGTCTTGGTGAAATTGGACTGTTGACGCTTTTTTTTCTGTTTTACCCGCCCTTTCACTGCGAATCGCATGGTTGACGAACTGAAGTCGTGTCTCAAGGCAAGGATTTAGCTTTAACTTGTTGCATCTAGTCACGCTTATTTGCTCAGATATTACTCTACACTCAACTTCTCTGCTCTGTTAGTGGCTTTTCATGCGTCACTTGTATTACAACTCACTATGCTATGTATATTCGACTGAAATGCTCGAAAAAACTGATAACTTGAAGACAATAACTGACCAGGGTCCAATTGGTTTTTTTAAACAGAGGACGAGTCACATCGAGGATTATTTGAGTGAAGAAGAAAGGGAATTCTTGTGGCTGGTGCAAACGGGGGATTTGGAAGCCGTGAGAGATTTCCTGGAGGTAAGAACGTATCATTTTTTTCCTCATACATAAAATTGAATGTTTTTAATGAAATCCTAAGTATATTAAGAGAGAAATTCAATGGACTTTTATTCACAGGCTTTTTAAACTCTTGATTGAAATAGGGTTTACATTTGAAGCCATGAAATTTTTTTGTCTATTCGTAATTGATTTAAATATTTTTAATGTTAATTCTTCAAGGAAAAAAATAAGTATGGATTTCATTAAAATTTTCTTTTGCTTGTTTATTGTTTTAAATGAAAGATGGCAGAGTCAAACTTATCTTTCCTTTTTTCAAGCGAAGATTTTAGTGTATTTTCTCCGCTGTTTTTGATTTCGTAGCTTAATTATGTTAATTTCTTTCCTCATTCTATCATTAAAAAGAAAGAAAAAAAATGTGATTTAAAAGAGAAGATTTAATTTTACTTGTTGTATTAACAGGATGTTCATAGATCTAGATTTATTTTACTATTGCTTTAGAATATTTGTTATGAATTAGATATGTATCTACATATATATGTTGCCGACCATAGTCAGGTGTGCACTATACTTAAAAATATTATATGTGCATATATCTATGTGTAAAACAGTTTCGGTATTGTTCTATAACTTTACATAAACAATATATACTTTGGAAATGTATACTTTATAACTTATTAAATTCAAAAATGAGCCAGTGAAATAGCTTAAAATAAATTACTATTGTATATTTTTAAGTTCAAGGAAAACGCGATTGTTTGTTTAGTTTTTTTTTTTATTACAAATACTGAAAAACTTTCTGCTTTTTATAATATACTTTTATAATATTAAATACATGGAAGTAAATATAAATGTTAAATACATGGAAGTGAACAGAAATATTTCCCGAAGAGATCTGTATTGCTATTTTCTACAAGAAATGATCATGCATTTTCAGTTAGCTTCAGAGCAAATAAAATAACCACTAAAAATAACCACTTAGTAATGTCATGCATAGTGTGAATGCTGTAATTGTTTCATTGTAAACATTTCCACAATTTCCGTACTACTGTAACTGGAACACATTTCCGTAAACAATGAAATATAATAACACTCAGTAAAAGTTCTTAATTTACTTCAGAATGAAAAATTATGCCTGCTTTTATTACGGTAAAAATTTAATTTTGATAGGCCATTATTTTATTTTATATATGTTATATTTATTAGATATTGTTTACATTTTTATTATAATAGTGGAATTGTTTCTTTTTTACTGACTTATTTCCTACTCTGTCATTATGTTTTCAATATAATTTCAAACGAATTTCTTAAAAATACGTTCTTTGATTTGTAAAAATGTTAATTTCTCGTAAGTTAAAATATTTGTACATATAAATATAAGTTTCAAGATTTGAACAAAGCACATAAAGGGGAAAGGAAGATGCAGGAAAATTATTATTATTATTTTGAGGTATTTAACATTAAATATATAAACAGTTTCTTTAAAAATGAATCATAATTTTCTAGGTTCATGACTCAAGTTTGTTTTGACTTTCCTTTCTTTTATTGTTTATGTAAACTTTCTAAACCTCGCTTAATGCGAATTGCGGGCTATATATATTTAACAAATTCCTCTAAATATAATGCATAAATTTGTAAAAATGGGAGGTTTTACTAAAATAAAAATCGACAAATTACAACACAATCCAAATTAAATAAAATAATATCCTGAGTCCTGACATAAAATAAAATTCTGAAATTTTGTATTTGATGCTAAACGTCTAAAAAAAAATGAGAATAAAATTCAAAATTAGTCGTTTTACAATCCATTTTTAAGAATATACATGGCTGGGACTCAAGGGCATAGCTATCACCGTATCAATGATACGGGGCCCCAAAGCTATAGGGGGCCCAGCATGTGTAACTACAATCCCATTAACAGGGCTCTCATATCTAAAAAAAAGGCCCCGATGGAATTTTGATACAGGGCCCCGGAGCTAGCTACACCAATGCTGGGACTATTCTGTCATACCAATAAAAAGTAATAAACTGCAAAATTATTTTTAAAACAGAAATATTGTGGTTTTAAATACGATCTCTGTTTAGGAAGTGTGAATGTTTTATTTTCCAGTTTTTTTCAAAAATTCAAACCATCTTTATGTTTATACTTGTATATTTGCGTAATCAAATTAAAAAATAGAAAAAAAAATTAGGTTTTTAACATTATCTGAAACAAATAATTTTATAAAAATTCTTGTACCATAGAAAGGAAAATCTTTGCCCCTGATATGTTTTAATTTTTCTCACATTCCAAGTGAAAAAAAAAAAAAAAAACTCTACGCGTGTAAGCTCAGTACAATGAATATGTAAAAGTATACACTGCACATTTATTATTGAAATTATATCCAACTAAATAATCATTCATTTTTTTTATTTTAGACTTTTGGTATATTTTTCAATTTTATACAGTAATAATAATAATATAAAACTATATAAACTGCGGTAACATTTTAAAATCCCATTTTAACGTAAAATATGGCTGAAAACAAGAAGAATTTTCTTTTTTGTTCATTATGATTTTTTTAATTAAAAGTTTACGAGAGTAATGCAAATGTTCAAAGCATTAAAAAAGGATTATAATTAGATTCAAAATTATTCTATACCTCCTATATTAGGAATACATTTTTTGAAGGCCCTTAGGCTGCGAATAAAAAACTAAATCTTTCTATTTTTTCAACGAATACCTGCAGTGTTCGTATTTTTTCGTTTTATATTTATAGAAACTTTTTTTGTGCTTCTTCAGCTGTGAAACAGTACAAATTATTTTTAAAGAATTTCTTTTTCTTTGTGATCGAATTTGAAACTAATGCTTAAAATATAATTTAAAATTTATTTTCCGATAATTTTCAATCACCCAAAAAACTAGAAGCCATATTATAATTTGGTTCATTGAATTATACGCTTCTATATTATTCCCAGAAGAAAATGTCTCACAATAATTTATTCTATGTTAAGGCGGTCCATTTTTAGGTTTTCAGTTCACGTCATAACTAAAACAAGAAAAGGAAGATACCATACCGGAAAAGACCTAGCGGAATAACAGAAATAGTAGTATGACGAATTCTAAATCTTGTTCATACATTTATCATTTGTGTGACCCAGTGTCTATTTTATTTCTATATAGATCGGTTGACCAACTTGCATTATGCATATCGTGAGAATGATTCAACGCAAAATGGTGTAGGAAATTCTTATAAAAAGAGCACACGAAATCGCTGATTTGTATTTATTCGCTTGACTGTTTAGTCTTGCTGGAAACAATGCTGGGATTTTTATAATACTTTTTTTTTATTCCAATGAGTCAACGGTGCTTAAATTTTTTCCTAGCTGAAATATCCTCATTCGAGGTTGTATCTAATTTGGCTTTGTTGAATTAACGTCACACCACAGCTATGTATATATGTAAAGAGTTACTATTAGAACACACAAGCTTAAGCTCCTTACTGTGTGTGTTAAATGTTTTTTACTAATGTTGAAGAATATAGCTCTAACTAGAATTTCTCTTTGGGAGAAAAATATGCCTAGTTTTTTTTCCAAGTTTGTTACTAGTGTTTTGTTTGTTATGGCCGTTTGTCACACTGTACCCTTAGAGTTTTGAACTAATTCACAAGAACAGAGTAAAAAAATAATGTGTTTTCTCTTTAAAATATATTGTTAAGTATGAAGATGAATACCGAAGGGACTGTATAAAGGAAGAATGGAATGCTATTATTTGAAAGGAGTAGTACATTAAAAAAATTGTCCAATATACGTTAATATAATCAGTTAGTTAGTACTGGAGTAGTTTCCTGTCTGCAAAAGATTTTTAGTGTGAGTTCTATTTTTTAACTTTCGAAGATAAACTTAAGAATATAGTACTAACAGTTATATTTTTTCTAAGACATGTTCTTTGATATAACACAAATATCTTAAAAATAGTTTTTTTTTTAAAAAAATTGATCACATTTGTATGTAAATTTTTGTGATTTAGTCTCGATTTTCATGATATTTACGCTTTGATTAAAATTTTTGAAAAGTTACCTTTTGTAAAATGAATCAGCTTGATTCGATTTAATACACGTACAAATTAAAATAATTTTTCGAGCTACTGGATGATTCTTGATTGATTAGCTGTGCATTTAGGGTGCACTCTGAAGCAACATGTGGCGTATTGGACCTCGTAGTTTAAAATCTAGTCAGGTGACGAGGTTGACACCTGATATGGTATCTTACTCTCTAAACTTCCTTAACGCGCCAATGGAAAGACTTAAGATCTCAACAGGTTTAACGTGTATCGGTAGACGATGTTCTCCTAGAGAAAGGTTTCTGCCAGAAGCGTGCTTGCTTTTGTGTAGCATTGGTTGGAAAACGTGCAAAAAAAAAAAAAAAAAAAAAAAAAAAAAAAAAAAATCGCAACAAAACAATTTAATGAGATGAAACAATTCTAAAACCTAAGCCAGTTTATTTAAATAACACTGTCTTTGAAAAATATTGATGCCTAGGACTAAATTCAGAGTTCTTTTTTAGATAGAAAAATGCTTCAATAATATATTTTTTTATTTTGGCATCTTTATCCTACAAAGCGGTGGTCTCCAAAGTGGGGTACGCATACTCCAAGGGGTACACAAAGTGATACTTGGAGTACGTCAAAGAAGTACGCTCACAATTACTTTCTAGCAGTAATCTTCAAACTTTTTCAACTCAAGGAACCCTGGAACTTTAGGGTGCTTTTGTGGAACCCCATTCCACACATTTAGAAGAATATCTTAAGGGGACTTGGTACCCCAAAAATGACAGACCTATCATTTTTTAAAAATTTTTATTTAATCTTATTCTTTTGCATTATTATCTTTCGATTGATATATCACTTGTGCATATGTCGGAAAGTTAGAAGTTGAATAAAACCTCATTTGAATACAAATTAGGCAATTCAGCCACGCCCCCTTTTTAAAAAAAAACTAAAAAAAAAAAGCGTTTTGATAAAAAAATCTATTTTATAAAGAGAAATAATAACATTAAAAAAAGAATGTGTAATACATAAAGCAGAATACTACCTTGGTAAAAAAATACAATAATTTTTTTTTTTTTTT
>BMAV01026124.1:0-10646 GCA_019973955.1 Trichonephila inaurata madagascariensis | reverse complement strand
TTTTTCATACAAATGTAATACTTTAATATTATAAGAAGAAAAAAAAACTAAAATTTCTGTCGTGACAGAAAAGAATTTTTTTTAACATTTTTCTTGAATTTTCTTATGCAATTAATACTCTCTAAAAATTGATCATTTATAAAAATATATGGGGGTTGAAAAAATATGAAAATGCAATTATATTAAAGAAAAATGTATGACTAATATCTTAAAGTGGTATTTTAAGTTTATTTAAGCTTATTATAATTATTCTTTCAGAATTATAAGCTTTAAAGTGGTTTTTCTCAGTTTGTGTTTTTCGAAACATTAGTGCATTCAAAATGCTACTCCTTCCACAATTATTTACCAATCACTTCCATTTTTTTCTTGCGTGTTATATATAAAGCATGTAATAAAATTAGGGATCCGTTTTGCTGTAAACTGAATACTTTTTTTTAAAAAAAATTATAATGTAAGAGATATTGGCTTTTTCGTTGATTTTTAGCATGCATATCAACATTTTATTTTTTTCTCTCAAAAACGAATTAAGTTATTGTAAAATCTACCCCTAGAGTTGCTTAGAACATTCATAAGAATATTACAAAAAAATTTCAGGTCAAAAAATTTATATTTACGGAAGGAGTAGGATTTTAAAATTTTCCAAATTTTCTTCAAAAAATTATAATTTTTAAAATTGTATGAATAATATGTGAAACATTTCATCTCGTATCATTTTCTTAAATAAAAACATTACATAAAATGCTAAAATATAATTTTTAAATACATAAAGAAAGAAAATTGTTCAAAGGGTACCAAGTCCTCTTAAGATAATATTTAAAGCAGATCAACACACATGTTTTAGGTATACTTTAAGTAAAGGCAGTTAAAAAGTACTTACTTTATTATTAAAAACTTTTAATCTAATTTTATTATAATTTACTCATTAAAAATATTTATTTTTGATCCGAGTGTCATCTATTAGTGCATATTATTTAGTAACTGGGATATAAGCTTGCATTTTTTTCTTGCAAACTGTCGAAATCTAGATATATTGAGATTATCTGCAATTGCATTCGATATTTTGTGTTTAATTTGTTTTTATACTTTGTTTGTGTAGCCACTCACATAGAGAAATATTTTTCACTTAAATACATTGTTCTGAATGGCATTAAAATGTTTATAGCTGCTTGAAAAGTCCTGTGCATTTCGCATGAATTTGCAATCTAAAATTTATATATATAGGAGCTGTGTTCTTGCTTAAATATAGAGTTAACATCGAATCTGTTGATATGTCGATAAGTTGTTCCTTCTCATTTATTGTAGGTATTTTTTTCCACAAATGCAAAAAGGTGCATTTTTTATTTGAAAACTATTTAGTTTTACGAGTATAAAATTATTTTGTCGATCCTGGAATAGCAAACAATAGAATATTTACAATCTAATAAGTATTATATATAAAGAAAAAAACTTTTTTTTAAAAATATTCTTTTATTATGTTATAAAACGCATTACAAAATAAAGCTATTATGTATAAATAAAATTTTTGGTTTATTGATCACACAGAATGAGCTTTAGATACTTGTAATTATGCAAATTTCATAAAAAAAGTGAATCCATTTTGCGCACACATTTATAATGTTCTCTTTTGGATTTCTTTATTGAGACTCATGGAACCCCTAGGTATGCCCCGTGGAGCCCCAGGGCTTCATGGAACACAGTTTGAAGACCACTGATTACGAGTGTATGATCGCGTATTACGTGAATGCGAGGTTCTCTTATAGGTTGAGGGGTTTCACTAACTTCGGGGAATTTTCCATTCTAAGTGCACTGGTTTTAAGGCAAGAAAATTTTAAATTACATTATATAACATGTCATGCCGCGCCATGCTAGGTACAACTAATAATTATTTTCGACATAGATATTTACGCGATCAAATAATTTTGGAGATCACTGCTGTAAAAAAAAGTTTGATTTATTATACTACTAATATCGGTCTTAACAAATAAATTTAATTTCCTATGCTGTAAGAATTTTCTTATACTGCATAAATGGACTTCTTACTTTACAAGTTAGATACACTGCGTAGTTATTGAGATCGTTCTAGACACTACATACAGTATAATAAATGGGCATGTGGGTTGTAACATTACGAATTAATATAAAAGCTGAAATGTCTGAATTAATGAATTAATTTCATACTGGTGAGAAGATGGCCTTAAATAATTGTAGTTTAATTGTATGAATAGCACTTAAGACTTCCTGTTTCGAAAGAACTTCTGCCAGTTTAACGAAAGCTGCCGTGTTATATTATAAAAAATAAATATAAGGACAAGTGATCTTTTAATTATCCTTTGTGTATTTTCTCATTGCTTTAAAATTCTACAGTTCTTTTAGAATTACTTTAATTCTAAATTTCTTAGCATTTCTCTCATTCTAAATTTCTTTTCGCATTTTTAATTTAATTTCGTATTTTTTAACGTTTATAAAACTTTTCTTAAGGCTGTTTTCGCCATATGTACGACAGTGTTGACTTAACGTGGAGCACATTTTCAGACTGAAAAAAGGCCTTAATTTTTATAAAATTTTGTGGCATTGTAACTCATGCATTTATTTATAATATAGTGTTTTTAAAATTTCAAGATATTTCATAAATAATCATTTTTTTTTCTTTTAACCTGTAAAGGGATAGCTTATTTAGCATTACGGCATTGGAGAAAAAATGCGAAACAAATTTATTAAAAGAAAAAATGTGTCAACTCGGATAAAAATGAGTAGTATGATAAAATAAGCGATTCTCTACAGGATAGTGAAGCCAGAATATAGTATTAATCTTTGAGTACTTTTATATCTGAAAAAAAATCCGAATGTGGGTGCTATTCTTTAACATTAGCCGAAGGCAGTCTTAAATATCTGTACGATAATATAACCAAATTCACTTGATTAATTTTACAAATAATTTTAAAGTGAATATTAATTAATAATAGTAATACTTTTAAGTGAATTTTTTAGTTATATGTGTAATCCAAATTAAAGAGAAAACATTAGTGTGACTTCTGTGGTGGCAGATTGGATGGTAAATAACTTATATTATTAACTTTTTTTGCTGTGGTTCACTTTTTTTGGCAAGAGGATTTTTGATTTGTTTCAAAATGCAGTTTTACAGATGATGTACTACATACCACTATTGCAGAACATAAAACACACACCGCTTTGTCCCCTTTACTAATATAGCCGTATTTCTTAGATTCACCTAATTTGAAATTCTCTGTTGCACTTACTATCTTGTACTTTTTGTTCCCTTGCTAACTAGCCATATTAAATAAAAATTAAAAATTGTCTACATAACACTAATAAACTTTAAAATACAATCATGTCAATGAAGATGTAGACAAACTTCGCATCATAAGCAATTGTAGTCCACGACGTAACTAAGACAAGCCAATAACAAACGAGTGTGCCCCCGCCGCATCGCGACCGATCTCTTGCGTTTGTTCGTAATACTTCGTAGTGAAATTTGTATTTTATAATTAAAATTAACACCATTTTAATCTCTGGCGGGCCCAAATTATTGTGTCGCGTGCCATCAATGGCACGCGGGCCACTGGTTTGCCATCCCTGGTATAGAGTATACATCTGCGGTCACAAAACTTTTTGACCTCACCGACCAGTTAATTCATCCCGCCGACCACTAATAGGATTTTTTAAGTGTTAAACTATTGCTATGAATTGAATTATGTTTAAATGCATCTTAAAACATAACTTAACGTGATGAGTAAGTATATTCCACGCATTTTTCTGGGGACCAGCGAAATTTTTTCGCGGACCACCACTTTGGTGACCTCTGGTATACATTATTGTATAAATTGTTTTCAACTTGTTAATTATCATATTTTTCATCGCTTATCGCTTTACTGTCTTTTACTTTTCAACATCCTTATTCTTTGTTGAGTCACTTGCATTCGAATGAAGGTTTTCTTCGGAAAACGAATGATTTTTTCGAGAAAATCATTAACAACATCATTGTAATCAATTTTCCTTGCAATATCATTTTGATTACACATCAACATCAAACTGTTAAGCTTTTCATTTTCCATAGTGGATGTTATTTCAGTCTTTACTTTCTTGGGAGCAGAAGTGCTTCTCTCACAATTCTTTAGGCGGTGGTACGTTCGTTGTAATTTTAATTTTTTTTTTCACCCTCCAATTTTCGTGCCCGCGTGGCACAAAATTGTTAGGTACGTGCCTAGTATGCCTAAGAGGAAATGCGGTCCTGACTAATTTTAAGGTACATTAAAATAAAGATTGATCTTTCTCTTGTTAGTTTTTAAATTATGAATGGATAATATATATGAAATATACTTCTATTGTGTGTACGTTTTCTGCGTAGAGATTTTGTCAGAGTGTCTTTATTTAATTTTAGAACTATGAGAAACCCCACTTTTGAATTTCAAATAAAAGAATTTAAGACAGAGATTAACTTTATTTTTCAATTAGTTGCAATAGGATTGTGTGGGGAATATACGATACCCTTTTACTCAAGGTTTAGTCAAGTTCATTTGCTTCATAAAGCGAGAATACACGGATGATAAGCAATTAACAAGAACTTTAATTATTTAATCTCCTTCGGTACTTTTCTACTTCATTCAACTTGTAATATTTGTCCTTTTTGAAGTGTGATTCACGCTTTTCGATCATGCGTTGAAATACTCAAGAAGGCGTTTCTACTTCATAAGTTTCATGAAAATTTGAAGTAGGGATGAATTAGTGTCCGTATAGTTTAAATGTCAAAAAAAAATTGTTTTAAATTGAAATACTGTTCAATGAAAAAAATGTGTAAAAATTCAACCTCCAAAATTTATTTCACCTTCTTATTTTGAAGGGGGAAAAAAATGGGGAAAAAAGAGAAATTGCTGAATGAAATGAGGGAAAGTCATCGAAATAACATAAATTTTTATTGAAAACAGTTGATATCAGATTAAATTTCAGGACAAACTTTCCGAACTAAAATTCATAAGATGGCGAATTTTAGATATTATTGACTCGCAGGAAAGAAATTATACCGAACACTATTCGCCATAGAGCATTAGTGGAAATTTAATTCCTTTTAATTATGTGTCATTGTTTTCAATTATTTAACAATTGCACTTACTCATCCGCTTAGACGTTTTTTCAGATACAAATAACCCACTGCGTACTGATGACTCCAAGGGTTTACCGTAATTAAATTCCAGGCACGATAGACTCACGTCATCATCATTTCTTTTATCAAGAAACGTTATTTCATCAGCATCGGAAATCTCTACACCACTTTCTCATTTAGCTTTTTCAAGTTCATAACGTTATTCACTGAGACTTCGGAAATTCTACTCCCGCCTCTTTTTTTGTTTTGTATATTTTTTCTTTCATATCCTTTTTGAAACATTGTTTACTAGCTATGATGTACTTATTGAACCTGTTCTTCTTTTTTTCCTTGCGGTTTCATGTTTATTTTATGAATCAATCTTGTCAAGGTCTTTAAAATTCTTTAATTTATTTTTAAACAGATTTAAAGTATTAGATACTTTACTTTTCCTTTTTTTATAATACGTGTAATTACAATAATTTTTTAAACATATAACTAAACTGCAACGCACACAAACTATATATGACTAGTGAATAAGAAATAAAATATTTTACACAGCGTCATAAATGTAGACAGTGGTATAACGGAGAACACATTTAGCCCCCCCTGCAAAGTCAGGTTTTAGGTCTCCAAGTTGGATTTAACAAAGTTTAACTACTTGGCGGCAGTCAGGCTTTGGACCCCGTAGAACCCTAGGGACCCCGCGATACGGGGGTGCACGTTATGACACTAATTTGTGTGTAAACGTAACATTAACTAATTAAAATTTCCACTGAATTAATTAAATCATTAGTTATCGAAAAAATATTTTGATTATATAATATATATACCTTCCATAGCTTGGTGGTTGAGGGTCCAAGATTCAATTCTTTTCAGGATTTTCACGTCAAATAATATAAATTATTGAATTATTAACGTCAAATAATTAAATTAAGCACGTTAAAAAACTGCATGCTCTTAAAATCAACTGGCCTAATTTTTTTTAGGTCGTTTCCCATAAAGCTACATTCGCATTGTTTTGTAACTTCATTGATTTGATTTTGTAATTTTTTATTGCTCTAATTTTATAACTTCATTGCTTTGCTTACATAACTTCACTATTTTGTGGTTTTGTTACTTAATTTGTTTTATTTTATAACTTCCTCGGTTTGCTTGTAACTTTTGTTATGTTTCTTGTCCTTTATTTTAGTTGTCTTATTTTGCTTGTCTTACTTCTGCAGCTCCGTGTCATACGGGTGTCCTGTAGTGCACGGGAATTATTTTATATATTTTCAATAATAATAAAATAAAAATACAAATTACTACATTTTGAATCCAGCTGGTCTTCAGAAGTATACGATGAAAGTTTTGAGAGTAAGTTGAGTCTCTATTACCATCTGATCTTGGTTCAGAATTAGATTTGTCACTCTTCTCCACTATTATTTCCATATTGTAACATTAATTCTAGTCTAACATTAATTGGATTAATTTGTAATGGGCAGTGCTATTCAATATTACGACTTAATCAACACAGCTCTCACAAATAGAGGAAGCAGACTTTCCTTCATATTCAATGTATTTGATTATTGATCAAGTTAGACTTTTGATTCAAAATTAAGTGATAAGCTTCAATATTCTGTAATAAAAAGGGACCATATTAACACTCTTTTTCATTTCCTTAGAAAAATTTCCGTACATTTCTAATGAATTTATCGAAGAAATCTAAAATGCTTTTTGTTTTTAAAATCCTACTCAAAACCGATTATTCAAGTACTAAAAGCTGTATTTTTTTTGTATACGGATTATAACATAATAATTTGTTATATATTTGTTCTTAAATGAAAATAATACCTTATTTAAATAAATTAAAAAAACAATTAGTAGTTACACCTTTATTTCGTATTTTAATTTCGTTTAATTAAGATCAAGATAGAAACATTAATCCTCTTTCTTCTTTTTATCGTTTTTATAACAGAAAAATAAATGTACGATATAAATCTCAATTTTATATGTGCGATAACTGTCAGTTTGATTTCAGTTCTGAATAAAGAATTTGACACTTAAAATGGCTTTCAACTGAAATTTTTAAAACATATATTTTAAAAAGAAAAGGAATCGCTAGATGAAGAATCGCTTTGTAAATCACTAGATATTTTTTTTTTAAAAAAAATTTCGAATTAAACTTAAGAATAAAATATTTAAATTTTTCAGAAAAATAATAAATTAAATAAAAATTCATGATTACGTGATTTTTATTAGGTAGATAGAATGCTCTCTTTCTGTTTTGTTTTTTTTTTAGCTTATATTATAATCAGCTAATTCATAATACGAAATCATATAAACTAAATCTTGACTATGTACACTAAAGAAAGATGTTACATAAACTCTAAAAGATAGTTCATACATAAGTTTGAAAGTATTATACTATACATGAATTAAATTTCTTCTATAATGAACTATTTTTTTTCTGAGTGAGTGAATATTAACGTCGCACTATTCAACTACTCGAGGGCTTTATGTTTTTTCGAAGAGACCAGATTTGGTTTAAAAAATAATTTTTTTGTATCATAATTATGATATAAGCAACGCGACAGACAATGAATGAGCCTAGACTATCCTACCAAAAAGCGGCATGCGATATAAGAGATAAGGAAGAGAGGTACATTAAGGAGCCTTTAAAGTCGTCATGTAGCGTGTTGAGGAAGTTAGGCGAGTGCGGTACCATCTCAGATGTCGTTATCATCATCTAACCAAGGCTCTATAAATTGCGATTCCCTTCCCACCAATTGCTCTAGTAAACTGTAGAGCAATTTTAGTTCGAAACAAATAGAACACAATTATAAAATAGCTCGTTTCAATTCAATTGCTGCATTATAAAACTGAAAACAAATGCTCCTTATAGTGAATGATTTCAATACAGAAAATACAAATAAAAAAACCCCTCTCTTTTGAGGCTGACAAACAAAAACATGAATGTTTTTAAGACTTTAATGAGTAGTGAACAAGCGTACAAGTGCAACAAAAATACAAAAATAAAATGGCGCTCATTTTTTCTACCATACTTTGAAAACATCACCCGATTCGAATTCCTTATTCTTTCTGTAGAGTATGTCTTGGTAATATTTAATTCGTAATCGTCCGTGAATGTTGGGATCTTATTTTGCAGATTTCTAGTATTATTATTGCAAATTTGACGAAAAAATAAAATGGAACAATTATTACCTATGACTTAGCATTATATTTATCCATCGTCATGGATATTAATTTTTACCAAAAAAAGCGCTCTAAATAAACGCTTTAAGGTTTGGTAGGTTGATAATAGTTACAAAGGTTCCCCAATTGGTTTGAAATTACAAGCTCAAGATTGTGTTTAAATAATTTAATCACCATAAACAAAGATTCAAGAATTATAAGTAAACTCTTAATTTAGGATTTAGCTATTTCAAATTATTATTTAGTGTTGATTATTCAAAATTGATTTATTGCTAATGAACACATACTGTTGACATTGAATATACACATACGCAGAATATACACCGTTTTTAAATAGCATTCGTGATTTTTTTTTTTTTTTTTTGAGAATGAATGCATATCATATGATTTCATAAATAAAAATGTTTTAAAACACATAAAAAATTAAACCATTCAATTGACCCATGCAGTAGATATATGTACTTTTTAATAGGTATAAAAACGCAGAGAAAGGTGAAAAAAATATTCCTCTCCATCGAATAGTTTTTTATAAGCACCTTGGGGAAAAAAATTTTAAAGTCAATTCCGGAAAAACGATCTCATTTTAAAAAAGGAACTGTAAATATTTTTAAGTGAGTCACTTAACCCGCTTGGTAAACTTAGTGTGAAAGCCTATAACAAAAATAGAGCTAAATAGCAATGCGCCTTGTGCCTGAAAAGTGCGATTCTCGGAAACCAGATGGCAGAACTTGCTCTATTGCCTTCTTAAATGTTTTGTTGAGGGTGAGGAGATTTTTCGATGCTTCGTTAACCCGCGCCACGCTCGTTTTTCTCGATTTCTCTCCGTATTCCTTTGTGTGTTTTTCGTTAATGAGTCACCTTCATTTTTCGGAGAAATTCAAGCCTTCACGATTAAAGGAGTGAAACGTTTTCTTTTTAACAATGGACAATTGTACGACGGGGTCACTCAAGTCTTAAAGGTTACAAAAAGTATTTTCATTGTATTTTCGTGTAACTTAACGACGAATAAAAAAGTTTTTAACGCTAATTAGTTACTTAATTCGAAAAATAGTCCAAAAAAAGTTGTTAGTAAATAGATCATTCTGAAAGAATTTGGATAAAATGATTATAACAAATTATAAAAAGAACTAAAAAAAATGATTAAATACTTTTTTACATGACTTGGAATATTTTCAACGTTAAAACATTTTGTTTACTTTATTTTGTTTTGAATTTAATTCATCTCTCTGCGTTTATATTTTTATTTTATTTAAGAAAACTTTTTATTTTAAGGGGTCTCAGGGGTGTGAAATTTCTTTAGAGGGCTGAAAATATAAACTATTTTCAGACAGGTATAATTCTTTTAAATTTTAAATTAAATAATTCAAATCTTTTACGCATTATTTATAAAGGAATAGGGCTTCATAAAAATGTAAAATGTTTAAAATATAATCATAATTTAAAAAAATTATAAGCATACGAAAATAAGAAACATTTCCATAAGAAATATTATTTAAGCTTTACGTTGCACATTCTATTTTCTAAAATAGTAGCTTTAATTGCTAGCTATGATTTATAAAGTTAAATGTATCTTTATTACACTGTAGTATTTTTATATAAATAGAATAATAAATTATATTTTTTAAAAAATAAAAAAATTACATTTTCAAAATTTTTTTAGAAAATTTCAATATTTTTCAAATATTTTGAAATACACAAAAGATATATTATTCTTAAATGATGTAGGGCTTGAAGAGTATGATACATTTTACAATTCTATAAAGTTTTATACCTCAGAGGTTACTATTTTAGAAAATAACGTGCGCAACGCAAAAATTACTTAATATTTATTACGGAATTTTCACATGCTTATAGTTTTTAAAATTATTATTATATTTCAAAAATTTTGCACTTTTTTGAAGCCACAATCCCTTGTAAATAATGTGTAAAAGACTCAAATTATTTAATTTAAATTTAAAAGAATTATACCTGCTTTTGAAAATTGTTTAAATTTTCACCCCTCCAGACAAAATCAACACCCCTGAGACCCCATTTGATTGCTTCCTTTAGACGATTTTTGAGCTTTTAGCTATTATCAGTCATTTATCTCTGAAAAAGAATCAAATCATCGATTAAAAGTTTAATTTAGATTGGAGAAATTAATTCTTTTGGATTGTAAATTTCGTAGTATTTCGGAATCAAGTCGTTTATAATATTGGAAGCTAAAATGTAATAAAAAAATTGCTGCCCTATCGTTACACTAATTTTTTTTTTTTTTTTTTTTTTTTTTTTTTTGTTACGTAAATGATGGATCGGTTTATTTTAAACCGAAAGAGCCGATTTTGAAGAAAAAATTTCAAAATAATAAAAGAAC
>BMAV01026123.1:0-49209 GCA_019973955.1 Trichonephila inaurata madagascariensis | reverse complement strand
GGGGATATCCGTTGGGTAACTCATCTATTTGACTATAGTTCACATTAAAAGTCCGTCGTTAAGAGCCTCAGTGTTGCTTTTGTAGTGCGGCAATAATATAAACATACATAAATTCCTTATTTAAGAGATATTCTCTAGAATAGATTTTCACTAATTAAGTCTTGATCATTTCACATCTATTTCAGTGAAAATATGCAGTATATAAATGTCTCCTAGTTATAATAATTTATCCTATTTAGCGTGTGTGTAGTTTGTGCGAATAGAAAGCAAATTGCTAATTATCCATTAATGGTTTTGATGTTTGTATTTATTTATATTGGATGATTTAATGTTTTGTACTTCAAGCACGTCATTTAGTTTTGAGGGTGACGCATTATAAACTTATAAACACTCAATTGATCTTAATGTTGGAATTTCTGACTATGGGATATTTATATGCCAAGTAATTGTTTGAAAACTGGCATGAAATCTTTAAGGCATAATTAGGAAAATTAAATTCTAGAATATCTCAAATTAGAAATTAAAAGAAGTAAATGATACAATCAAATGATTAAAAATATTCTGGAGAATTCTGGATACAATGATGTTAAATTACTTTTTTCAGTATAAGTGTTCTGGGAACAATTTTTAAACATTCTGATATCTATGACAAATTAACTTTAATATATTTTCTTTTTTCGATAGTTGCATTTAAAGATTGACTTTATTACCTGCATCAAAATACATATTAAGTTTTCGTACTTCTCAATTGAAAAACAATGTTTTCTCGATTGTTCAGAAGTCGCACAATTGAAAGAGATGGCACAATTCATCATTAAAGAGCTGATGTATTGTAGAAGAGCAGCTGAAGAAGTTGCGCTTTCATCTGGATTGTTTAATTCATAATTTTCCATGTTAAAATATTTTCTTAAAATACAATCACTGTCAATCCTAGTAGACAAATTAGAATTCTTGTTCGTTTCCATTGGCTTGCTGAAGAT
Organism: Trichonephila inaurata madagascariensis; assembly: GCA_019973955.1. Taxonomy (NCBI): domain Eukaryota; kingdom Metazoa; phylum Arthropoda; class Arachnida; order Araneae; family Nephilidae; genus Trichonephila; species Trichonephila inaurata. The sequence continues at coordinate 48,229 of BMAV01026123.1, read as the reverse complement.
TTACGATACGTTGCTTAAATAATTTCGAACTTTAGAAAAGGTACCTGACACACTTTAAATTTGACAAGTTATCTGCATGTCTACATTTATACTAGAACAATTTTATTAAAAACATGAAGAATAAAACATAAAAATCTTCATACCTTCATTTTATTGATTCCTACTGAAAAATGTTAGTGGATCACTATCTTGATTACTTAAAAACGAATAAAATAAAGCTTTTCAATTTCAACGCAAAGCACATTTCAACGTAAGCGAAGATGACATTACAAAAGACCCTATGATTTTCCTGTATAATTTAGCCTTTTAAAATAGCTGCCGTTTGATGCACCATCTGTTGTGCTATATTATTTGCTTATTATAATGGATCAATCTTGAATTAAGAAAAATTAGACTTTTCGCAAAACTTTTTGGTACCAATACCCCACTATACGGTGCCTCATCGCATAAGATATTACCTCTGTCACATAGCCCTTACGAGACACATTTCAGAAATAAGTAATCGAATACTGTGGTTGATTTTCATGAGGGGGGAAACGTATGAGAACAACCGGCGACCTTCAGTTTTGCAAGTACGTAAAATACCACTCTACACTAAAATTACCACTTCAGTCCGGAGGCTATAACTGGCTTCTGTAGATTATAAAGCTAAAATCTTCTCCACCCGTGAGTCGGTGGATAGGCAACGAACGTTTTTTTGTAGTGTTGCGTGAATGGGGGAAATTTGCCCAAGGGAAGCGTTTTTTTTCGTGCGTCGGTTTTGGATTTTTGGTTTTTTTTCGGGTTGATGGCCCTGCGTTCGTTACTTTTCTATTCAGCCAGGGTCACCATTAAAGTGGCACATATCTGATTAGGACAGAACCCGTAACTTTCGGTTCCCAAGCGTAAGGCCCAAAACACAAAAATGATCACTTCATGGGGGTTCATTTTAGATGATCCCCCTAAAACAAACAAACCGATTTCTTAATATGACGGGGTTTTTTGGGTATAACACACAAAAATATATAACCCTCCAACAGCACCGGAACTTACCTTTGGGGCCCGATTGACACACCCCCTTTGGGTGAAAGTGCAGCCAGAAATGCAAACATTTAAAAGATAAAACACATTTTAAAGCTTAATGGAAATTTAATTTTTTCGGCTCTATTAAACATAATATACAAGTTGAGAGTATTTTAAAAACTTTTAGGAAAAAAATAATCTACTTAAACGAAAAAGAAATAAAAAAACAAAATTTCCCCAAAATTTTTTCTTAATGTTCATATATTATCCTGCTTTTCTACTTTAAATTACGATAAATATAGTGAGTTTATAAATATATTTAAGTGTAACTTATTTAATAACACGCCTCACAAACATAAAAATAACCCGTCTTCGGAAGATACCTTTAAACTAGAATTAATATTATATATATTTAAATACATTATATATAAAAAATATAACGTACTACATTATTGTACAAATATATATAAACATTAAATCCAAAGGAATGTGTTTGAAATATTTCAGATATTTCTAAATCACGGATACATATTAGCAAAGAGACATTTGGTTTACTTCATAATTTTTACTATAATACGTCTCACGCCAAAAACATTTAAAACATTACGTTCCTTCTTTGCTATATTTATGGCTACATTCTTCTATTATTCTCAATCTCAACCCGAACTCGGAAAATATAATAAACCTCAAATTGTCCCGATTCACAATTAAATTTTTAGTATTTTTACTCTCATACCTATTTGTTAAACACATACAAAGTATAATATTTAGAAACATTCAGAAAATATAGAATTTTTTATTTGAAAGATCAGTGTTTAAATCTCTTTTAATATGCCAATATAGAACACCTAATATTAAACAAATTTACAGAAAAAAAATATTATTAATGAAAAAAATATAATATTTATGTAATATTTATTTTCAAAAAGCACGAGTAAATAAATAATTCAAAGTTCTCATTAAACTCTAAAAATATATTTGAATAATAATCAAGCAAACTTATGTATTTGATTTTATTCAGAATATAGAATACTAACTATTTCCTACTTTTTCCCAAACTGAGCTCGGGCAGGTGAAACATATTACTTTGGATCATCTCAAATGTAGATCGGGCATCGTGAAGAATTACAACCCACAGTCGTTATTTCCAGAATTATTTCATATATGATTTTTATAGTTTAGAACGCTTTTGCTTACTTTTCCATGCAAGTCTCTTAAAAATATGACATTACTTGATCTATGATTACGAAATAAAATGAGCTTGTAAAGGGTTAAACGGCGTATTCAGAAAAAAACATTAAAAATGCGCAGCAGAAATTTAATTAATTAAGCACAACATCATTGGCACTAATTCACGAAAGCCAATAATTTAAAAGGTTAATTTTCATTAAATTCACTTTATTCACGTTTCTTCACGTCACAGGGATATGGATCTGCAATAGATCCTCCATCCCCTATCTGATAAGTATTTTGGCGTTTCCCAAGTAGAAAACCTGAGGGAAAAAAAAAATTCACTAAATTTTGGGTGGGGAAAATGCAGGCGAATGGTTTTCACAGTCGGGGGGTAGAGTCCTTCTGATTTGGGAGGGGAAAAAAAGTGCTGAAAATTTTGATAGTCAACGGGGAGCTATAGTTTAAAAGGGTTTAAAGTTGATAAATAAAGGAAAAAACCTCAAAATGGTAATGCCCTGAAGGGGGGAAATTTGGGAAATAAGAAGATTGTTTCCCTTTGGTGGGTACATAAATTTTTTTTAAAAATCAAAAATAAAAAAAAGTAGAGAAAAAAATAGGGAGTAAAAATTTAAAATTTAAAATAGTTTGCATTTTCAAAAAGGGGACGCAAAGCAATACTTTTAAAGGGGATTATAAAAGGGGGAATTTTTCCCGGGGTCTCTTAGTTTTTTTATTTAAGTGGGAAATTTTTAAAAGGGCCAAAATTTTTTGATTATAGGTTTTTTGGGTAGATTTTTTTAAATTGAAGTTTTTGGAAAAAGGGTTTTTAAAGGTTTAAAAAAAAAAGGGCTTTTAGATGTAGGAATTTCGGGTTTAAATTTATCGGCTCTAGTTATATTTCTAAAAATAAATTTTTTGGAGACTTCAAGAATTTTAATATTAGTATTTGCTGCGTAACCCCAAACGGGGCAAGCATAATTTAAAAAGGGGACGAAAAACAGCGGTGTAAGAAGTACCTTGTTCTTGAGAGTCATATCAAATTCCGGTTAATTAGTGGGAAAATTTAAAACGCGTGACCCGGGAATTTATTTCTTGCATGTAGAATGTGGTGTTTCGGTCAGTGCTGTTTTAAAACAATCCCCAAGTTTTTTTAAAACCCGGGAGACCAGTGTAGTGGTGTGGAGTATAGCGGGGGAGAAAGGCTTTTTTTCTCCTGGAAAAAAGCACAGAAAACCTTTTTTTTTCGACATTGATTTTTTATTTTCCATTTTAAGGGAAATTTTTCCCGGGAAAAAAAAGGGTGTTTATTTGGGGGGGCGGGGTTTTTGGGGATTTTTGTAAAAGGGCCGTTATACATGTGTCGTCAGCATAGAGGTTTATCATTAATTGTGGGATGTGGGGGCATGTTGTTTATGTATAGATTAAAAAAAAAGGGCCGGGGGGGCCCCTGGGGGAGTTTTATTTATGTTGTGTGTGTCAGAGAGTGTGTTGTTGCCCTTGACCTGATAATACCTTTTAAAAAGGTAAAAATTTTTATTATATAAATTTAAGAAGGAGGAAAGTTATAATTAATTAATTTATAAATGAGACCAAACTACCCAGCCCCGGTCAAAAACCCTTTCCCGGGAAAATCAAAAAAAAGGCCAGCGTGAATCTGCGTCTCTGAAACCCAGCGGAATTTTTTTCCGTGAGTCTGAGGGGGGGTTTTAAAGTAGAGATGTTTGGAAAACCTTTGGTTTGTTGATAGGGAAGATAGAAATATGGAGTTCATTCTATTAAGAATGATATGCTCTGAATTTTACCTGGGGTTGGGAGTAAAAAAATTTGGGCCCTTTTAAAAACCTTTTTGAGGGGTGATGAATTTTTTTCCCGGGGTTTTTTAAGGGGAAAAATGGGCATTTTTCCGGTTGTTAAAAAAGGGCCCCTTTAAAAAAGGGAAGAATTTTGTTGATAAGATAGGTAAGAATAATGATTGTTTTAGTGGGGGAAATTTTGATCATTTTTATTTGTGATATTGTCTATTCCTGGGGACATGTTGTTTTTAGTTTATTTTATGTAATTAGAAATTTCATCTGGATTAGTGGGGACGTAAATTGGAGGGGAAAAGGGGAGAAAAAATTTTTCCCAGGGAAGAATGCCTGGAAAAATTTGTTGTTGAAATTACTTGGTCTTTTCTTTTTTCTGTGAAATTGACTTAAAAAAGAGTGTTAGTTTGAGGTTTTTTTCTGGTCGTCGGTTATAGCGACCCCAGGGAAATAAGTGGGAATTTTATGTGTTTTCTTTTAAAAATTTTATTTATTTTCCCAAAAAAGAATATTATCCTGTGAGTTGAGACCTTCAAGTTTATTTTTCCCCACGTGTTTTTTGGAATGTTGTTTGAGTTCTTGTTAATTTTTGGCTTGTAGTCTGTTTGTTTGGGTTTTTGGGAATTTGGATTAAGTGTGGTTTGAAAAATTTTTCTTGAGCGTTTTTTTCAAAAAATCAGATCTCTGATATACTTTGGGTGTATGTGTTCGGGTGTTTTTTGATTGGTTGGAGGAGGGGGGAATGGGGGGAGCATACAGTTCAGAAAAGTTAAAAATTTTTATTTCAAAATAAAAAGGGTTTTTTAAAATTTGATAATTTTCAAGATGAATATTATTATTAAGGTGCTGCAAAAAAGAAAGCCAACAGGTGGAAATTGCTCTGGGTTTTTTTGATGAATTGGGATTTTGGGAAAGAAAAAAAAAAACGGGGGTTATGATCAGATGATAACTCAGTTTAGGGATGCAACCGGAAGGGGAAGTTAAAACCAGAATGCAATATCTAAAGTTTTTTTGGGAGTTATACCCCGTACCTGGTAGGGGTATGGGGATAAAAGTTTTTAGATCCTTAGATCAGCAAAGTCCTTTAGCTGAGTTCCTCTGGCCGAATTTTGGGTTTCAATTCCACGTATTGTGTGGGGGTTAAAAAATCGCCAAAAATCAAAAACCCCGTTGCCCCCTAAAGGGGGGGTTTCGGGGTTTAAAATTTAAAATTAGCTATAAAGAGGGGGAAATGAAATAGAAGTTTTTGAAAGGGTCAAAGTTTTAAGGATTGGGGCGTAAAAGGAGTTGCTTAAAAAGGGGTAAATTTGGGGCGAAGAAGTATGAAAGGGGAGGTATAGTTTTTTTTAATGGGGTTTAAAAGTGCCCCGAAAACCCTTTGTCCTTCTGTGATACGATCATTTTTTAGCAATTGTAATTATTTAACGTTTATGTTGTGTTTGGGCCCTTTCAGATGTGTTTCCTGAACAAATTCCCGGGGATTTAAATTTCTCTACAAATAATTTTTAAAATTTTATTTAAAATGCCGTTTGGGGTTCCCGGGAACAAAAACCTGAAACCCATTAATCGACTATTCATAATCTTTATCCATAATAGCATCTACTAAGGCTTATAACTCGTTTTTTCTAGTTTGTTTTTTTTGGGATTGTTTTTCCCTTGGGGGGGGATTTGGTTTAAATTTTATATTGTTAATTTGCACAGTTAGTGCTGTCATTGCCCCAAAATTCCCTTTGGGTTTGGGGTGATGAGATTAGTTTTAGGTTTTTGGTTATTCCCTTACTTTACATTATTTTGGGGGGAATGACAGTTAAATTTTTTGGCCTGATTTGGAGGCAAGGGCGTAACCCCCACTACTATGCCATTTGTTGGATATTTTGGAGTTAGAATTTGTAGCGTTTTGATTTTTGTTTCTAAAGAAACCAATATTTCCAACAATCCCTATTGATTACGTTAGTGTAGTTGTTATTAGTAGACCCTTTTTTGGGTTTGGGGGGTAAAGTGGGCATTTGGCATAGTTTGCCGTGTCCAAAAACCCCACAGTTTTCAAAATTTGGGGGTTCAACACGTTGTTTTCCCACCGAGTTTGGTGGGATTCCCCGCATTTAAGGCATCTTTTTTTGGGGGCGGTTTTCGCCGTATGTTTAAACCCTTTTTGGGGAGGCGGTTTTTGTGAAAAAAAATTTTCCCTTTTAAAGACGGTTTTTTCCAGCAAGTTTACTTCCCCTTTTTGAGCTGATTGATGGCACCATACATCGGCGGACAAAAAAAACAAGGGTAGTTGTTGATCCCCTCGGGGTTTTAGGGGATTTTCGGCAAAAAGCCCCTAACAAAATGTCTTTTTTTTGGGGGAAAAATATGTTTTTTTTTGAAAAAATCAATGTTGTAAATTACTAATGCTTTTTGTTCAAAAAATTTTAAAAAAAATTTTATTTATTTTTTTAAAAAAAGGGGTCCTTATTTATTTCATTTTCCCCTAAAAATTTTTCAAAAATTATGAGCATTGAAAAAAATACCCAAAAACAGTGGGAAAAATTAAAAAGATTTCATAAAAAATTAAACGCATATAAATGTAAAAAAAAGTCAATAAACTAATCCAAATTTAATTGATTTTTTTAAGAAAAAATTTATTTATATTTTGATTTTAGTAAATTTATTAAAATAAAATTAAAAAATTTTAAAATTTTTTTTTAATTCATTTAAAATACCAAAATTTTTTACACCCGGTTTAGAACTTAAAAAATTAAATTAGAAATAAAAAAGTAAAAAAATATGATTCTTTTATAAAGACATAATTATAATCAAAAATACAAAATAAAATAAAAAGCCCCAAAATTGGGGATATGTCTCTTTATGTTATACTGTAAAGTTTTATACTTTCTCAAATCGATAACCAAGTAAGTTTAAAAGGGTTACAAGTATTTTCAAGTAAATTTCATGTCAATATAAAAAATATTGTCATAAATATTTTTGAAACTTTATTTTTTAAAAATTTTAATTATTTTTTTTTTTTTAGAACATGCCAGGGAAAAATTTTTAAAATTTAAACCCCTTTTAAAAATTTGTATAAATCTTTTCCCTAAAGGGGGAAAGATAGATTTGGTGTATAATTGTAATTTTTTTTTTTTTTCCCTAATCCATTATATTGTGATACATTAGGGAAATTTATAGTACTCAACGATTCCTAAGATTTTAAAACACATTTTATTAACAAAACATTTTTCAAAAAAAAAAATCTTATTTTCTTTGTCTAATTCTTTTTTATATATGCAGAAAATTATGATAAAACATTTACTATAAAAAAAGAGATGAATAGCAGTTAGGTGTTTCGCATTTTTTGCAAAAATTTAATATAATAAGCCTATAAGTGTTGGGCCCTTGTTGAATAGTGCAACATTATATCTACATGTTTTTATTGAAAAATGGTCCCATTGAGGTTCCATTTGTGTAAAAGCCGATACGCATTAAATCAAAATCCTTACGTTGTCGTGGTGTGGAAAAAAAGAAGGGGGGTTTTAGCCCCCGGGAATCGTTCACGTTTTTTGATCGTCATTTTAAAAAAGTGGTCCGTCTTATTACTTTGACCTAATATAAGGGAAAAAAAAATATTAATAATTTATCAATTTTCGTTTTCCTTAAAATTTCTTTTTAAAAATACATTACAAATTTAAAATTATATTTTTTTTTTCATTAATAACTTGTTTTCATTAGTAAAAAAGAAAAAAGATTTGAATTTTTTTGGAAAAAGCTTGATAGTAAAACGCAAAAAAATAAACTGATATCAAAAAAACAAAATATTATGATTACAAACATATTTTAATTTCCGAGGGGTCATTTTCATCCGGGAAACTTGTTTTTTACAAAAAAGGATTATATTATTCTTATTTATAATTTAATTTTTTTTCCCCTTTGGGTAAGGACAAAATTTTTTTGGGCTTCTTAATTTTTTTTTCCTTTTTTACAAAAGTTTTTATTCTTTGCCTTTGAATAATTCCCTTTCTTTTTTTTTTAAAATTTCAAAAGAAATTGAAATATTGCTTAAAAATTTTAAATTTACCGCTCTGATTTTTTTCAGAATGAACCGATGTTACGCATTTAAATGTGTGATGTTACGGGATAAGATAGAACCAACAAAAATTCCTCTTTCTAAAACAACATCAAAAAAAATTTCAAAAACCTTTTTCCCTTTTCAACTCACAGACTCCGCAGTCGGGGTTTCAGAAAAATTGACAATTTTTCTTTTTTTTTTTCAAAACGACGACGACGCTGGACATCATTGGGGGAAATGGGGCCAGGCGCCCCCTCCCAATCTTTTCTGTATTGAGGCAAAAATGAGGAGCCTTGATGGAGTTCGCCTTCCCCGATTGGTACAAAGGGGCGTGGGGGGAGCCAGGGAGGGAGGGGGGTTTTAGCGGTTCCCGTGAGTTCATACTCAAATTGCGTACCTGTTGTCTTCCCGAATTTAAGTTTTAAAAAATTAAAAAGCCTGTTGGGGAGAAAAATTGAAGATTTAAAATTTTAAAAAAAAAGAATAAAAAAATTTCAAAAAAGAAAAAAATTTAAGCAAATTGATGGGGGCATTCTCCACCGGAATGAAACCTTTAAAATTTTTGGGGGTTTCAAAAAACAGTAAGATACCCGGGCTTTTTATTTGAAATTTGGGTCATAATTTTTAAAGGAAATTTAAAAATTTTAAAATTTTTACTATTGGAAGTGAATTGAAAAAAATTTAAATGCAAGTTTTTGAAAATATTGTTTTTAAAAAGGTAGAATTTTTTAAATACTTTTTAAATTTCCCTTTTTTTTGTAAACTTGCAGGATCTGGGGATATTTCTTAATAAGAATTTTGAGCATATTCAAGAAGTTTGGGTATTAAAACGGCTGCATATCCCCCACAGGACATCCATAAGATAAAAAGGGACGCAAAACCATGGGGAGAGAAGTACTTTTTTTATAGAGATACATAAAACCCGGCAGATTTAAAAGGAAAGAAAACGATAAGCGTTCCGGGAATTTTGGGACGCGCGGTTTTAATATGTTGTCTCCAAGTGAACCTTTTTTTCGAGGATTAATCGGTATTTTGTGCTCTAGGCCCTTGTAAATTTTGTAAAAACGAGTAGGTGTGGTAGGGTGTCCTTTCCTGGTGAAAGTATTTTAAAATTTTTTCCAGTTTAAATTTTTAATTTTTAAAGGGAAAAAAGTCTTCAAAAATTTTAAGGGGTAAATTTAAAAAACTTTTTGTAATTGTTTTGTGATTTTTGTGGGCATTCAAAAAAAAGAAAGACTTTTTCTTTTAAATATCGCCCCCCCCCCTTCGTTTGAAAAAAACCCCAAAAAGGGCTGGGTGCTCTCAAAATCTAACCCCAATATCAGTTCCCAGAAGGATTATTTTCATTCGACTGATAACGTTTAATTAAAAGAGGGCTTTTTTTTGGGAAAAAGGGCTTTGGTTTGGATAGTTCCTATTTTATCCTATGTACGACAATTTCATTGAAAAGGAAATGCACTCTCTAAAGATTTATTGCAGAAACAAGAGGAAAGGGAAAAATTTTCCGGGTGACTTTTAAAGCAACCTTTTTGGGAAAATTTTATAAGAAAGGGAGATGTGCATTTCTAGGTTTTAAAAATTTAAAACCCAAAAATAAGGCATACGATAATCAATAATGACCAAAAAATAAAAACATCAACAATAATAAAGGGACAACCATTCTTTTTTCGATAAACTTTTTTCAACCTGCTTTCATGCTTTTTTTTACAAGAACCATCGGATTCTGTATTCCGAGTTTCAAACGTTCAACAGCCTTAGAGCGCACCGGGAAAACCCCTTTTTTTTTTACTATCATACGAAAAAATGGCCCCCACGAATAAATGGGGAAAAAAAAAAAAGAGAACCCAAAACATTTTTTTTCTTCAATATAAAAATTTTATTAACTACGTTCTGATTATTTTATTTTTCAGATAGATTTTTTGTAATTATTATTATATACGAAACTTATACTTTAATTTTTTTTAAACAGGAAATCCCAAAACTGAAGAACTTTCCCAAAATATAATATATAACAAAAGCAAAAATTTTATTTTTTCTTTTAAGGTTTTTTATAAATCGGGGGATTTTTTTTATGCTGGGAAAAACTCGTAATATACGTTTTCCAAAAATTTTAAAAAAAAAATATCAATTAATAGTTTCTGTTTTTGAAGGCTTTTAACTTTTATACATCAACTGTCATAGTAAAAAATGTCGAAGTTTGTTTCTTTTTAATTTTATAAATAAATTCCCAAGGACTGAAATGAAAATTTTAAAAATCTGTAACGAATATTTCTGTATTTTTTTTTTGTTGCAAATATCTTTTTTTTTTTCGTTTTTTTTTGTTTGGACACGATTAAAAAATTTGCTTTTTTTTTTGTTTTCGATATAAAATTTTTTAAAAAAAATTCTTCATTAACATAACGTTAGGAAAAAGTAAAAAAACGTTTCTTTTACAGTAAACGTGTAATAATGTAAATTTTCATCAAAAAATTTTAAAGCAAAAAATTCTTAAAAAATTTTCCACAAAAAAAATTTTTAAGTAGTTTTTCCCGGTATAAAAAAAAATTAAAAAGGTGGGAAATAAAAATATTTTTAAGTTTGGGAAAGGGATAAAAAGAGCTATGCGTGTATTTAAAACATGCATTAAAAAAAAAACGTAATGACATTCTTTAGTATGAAAAAAATCCTTTAAAAAAAATCACCAGTTAAAAGTTATAACACATTTTTTTGAATAAACTGTGGAAATAAAATTTTTATATATGTAACATATATTTCATAATACTACTAATATGTATTATTATTTGAATAATAAAGTAATCAGGGACACATATTTTGAAATTAAAAATTTATTTCCAAATAATTAAATTTGTTTAAGTTGAACATAATAATCCCAAAATTTTTTATATTTTAACCACAAAATAAATTTTTTTCTAAGTTACAGAATTTATTTATTACAAAAAAAGGGGAAAAAATTATTTACTATAAGCAAAAAATTTTTTAAGAATGGTAAAAAAGGTTTTAGTGTAATGATTTTTTCAAATTTTTTTTTAGTTCTTATGCGAAGAATGTAAAACAGATCAAAATAGTAAAATTATCTAATTGTAGCAAAAAGGAACAGATAAAAGGGAAATAATTTCGGGAAATTTTTTTGGGGTGGGGCTTTTGAAACAATGATTTTAATTAATATCTATTACGAAATACTCAAATTTATAGAAGAAAGTTATTATTTTCATTATTTTTTTAAAATATATATATATATATATATATATATATATATATTTAAAAAAAACAAATTTTTTTTAAAAATTCAATGACATTTCAAAATGCCATAAAATTATACAAAAATTATTATACAAATACAAACAAATACAGTGAAAAATTTAAAAAATGGAAATGAGCTCTTAAATCCAAAAATCTATTTAAATTCACCATCGAGATGACAATTTGCCTACAAAAATAACTATACACCCTCCCGCAAATGAGAATTTAAGCATAAAAGGGGGAAAAAAGAGGATTTCTAATAAGGGGGGAAAGAGGGCTTTTCCCGCTCCCTTTTAAAAAACAAAAGAAACTGGTCAACAGCTGTTCCAGGACTGTAATAGGCCCCTATGCTGTTTCGAAAAACAGTTAAAAGGGGGGAAACTTTGCGGGCCACGCCGCGGGCCGTCCTTTTAAATGTCTGTTCCTTTTGGCCAAACGGCCAGCCATCCCCAAAAAGGGTTTAAAATTTTTTGCCTGAAGCATCGGGGTTTTCCCCCTTTTCTATCATTTGCCTTCAACGCGGACAGTTAAGAAACCCTAAATTATTTAAATCGAAACTTTTTTGGGAAATTTTGGATGTTGCGGGGGAAAAAAAATTAAGAATACCGGTAGGGGCTGATTTGTAATACGGCCCCATTAATTGGGGGTACCTTTTTCTACGGGGAAAAAGGGGGTTCCAAAGGGTCATTTTGGTTTCCCCTCGGTTTTATGTCGGGGGTAGTCCTTTAATGATACCTTGATTGGGCTTTTTTCCCTTGGGGTGATGACGTAAAATTTTGTATTTTAAGGGCTTCTAAGATATGAATGGTTGTTTGTAACCCCTTAGTGTTAGTGTAAAGTTTCAAGTACTCACCGGTGAGTTTACCGCGTGGATGGGGTTTGTTGATGATTTTAATTTGTTGTTTGTATGTATCAGTTATTTTTAACATAATTGGTGGTGGTACATATTTTTGGGTAGGTGATTTAGAGTTTTTTGGTTAAGCGTGGGAGCATTTAAGGTTTTTTTGGGTAGAGGTGCTTTTATGATGTTCGGGATAATTGTACTAGCCGAGTCAGTAGTGAGATTGTTTTCTGCCGTTTCCTGAGATAAAGTATTAAATTTGTTTGTAAGATCAATTTGAAAGTTTGGTTGTAAAGTCATTAAATTTACTAATTTTGCTAGGAGGCGTAGTAAAACCATCAGAATTTTCTTTACGTTTAGTCGGGTGGGGTTTTCGGTTTCCATAATAAAATCATTACTATTATCCTGAGTATCCGAGATCGTTATAATTGGAGTGCTGGCGGGTAAATCATGATGTGGGCAGCCATCAATGACACAAGGGGAGAGGCTGTACCCCACTTACCGCTTGATGATGCAGATCTTGTAAACTCGTAGGGTCTGTTCAGGAGCTCCTTCACATAGGGATTGTCCGGGTCGTAAATTCCAGAGGCTTTCAGCGCATCGATAGTAAACTGTTGTCCTCTTACAAATGTTGAGTATTGGTCCACTTCCTTAGCAAGTTGCTGCAGTTGTGAACAGATCTTGGTCGGCGTGGTTGTGCTAGGCCTAATAGGCGTCCGGGTTCCATGTCCAGAAGAGTGTCAAAATTCAGATCCATAGTCGAAAAGGAGTAAAAGATTGAAAGAACGAACAAATGGGTGTGGCCCTACCTAACAGCTCTAAAAAGAGCTATAGAGACGACTAGCTATTGCTCCCAAATGATCGGTATGAAATCCAAAGATTGTTGAAGTCAAACAATATATATATAAGGAGCGTATTCTCTATTAAACTCTGATCAAAAACTAATCAGTTCATTCACTACTCTCCAAATTCAGTTTAGCATTGATTAGTATATCTTTATATGACATGCATTTTAACTAAAATTGGTGTGTAATGTACCGTAAAAAATCATTTAAATTCTATTCCAAAATATATCGAATTAGTTATCACTGGATTTGTAACATAAGTCCAATACAACAGTGCAAATTATTAAGTGAGAGTATTTTTTTTAATATTAATGATTTAACTATACAGATCCTTAAATTGAAGACCTATCTGGCATCAAAGCAAAGGTCACTAAATAGGCATTATGTATTTAAAAAAGGATTGAATACTAAAATTATTACTTTAAGAATGTATTTTTTTAAAAAATCAATATCATATTATCAAAAGATTATTTTTATAAATATAAATGACCTAGTATTGATTCAGATTCCTTAAAATATTATAAAAAACAACACGGTTTAAAAAATCAATTATCCGTACCAAACTAACTTTGGTTCTAATTTAAGACTCTTATCTGCCCAATATTGTTTTGTTATTTGTCAGAATATAAATAATTAAATCAGAGGATACGATTAGTTATTTTTATAGTGCATACATAATAGATTATTTTTGGAAATTGTGCTTTTCACTTGCTATTTAATCAGTTAAGTTATCAGACTATGTTCGGAACCGTGATTTTGCAAAAGCTTATAAATGGATAATATTTATGATATTTAGTGTCACTTAGATTAGAAAACGTATATAAAATTGTTTAAAAATATTATTTCAATAAAAAATTATATAAGTTTAATATTTTAACAAAAAAGGAATATAGAATGACCCATTTTCAAAAAGATTCTCTTTTTAGGAAAAATGCTTCTATTATGAAAATATTTTGCCTGTATTTGGCTCAGACGTCTGTACAGAGCCTGGACTATAATTTTTGAAATTTACAACTTAGAAGTAGATTTATCCATATTTTTAACGACAACAGAGGGGAGAAATTTTAAGATAAAAACGTCGATAATTATTTCAATTGGTAGTAACTAAAAATAATGTAAATTTTTCAAAAATCCTAGTTCAGACTCTCTGAAGAAGTCTTTAATTTATATTTTATAAAAGAAGAACGTTTTGTGTGTAAAAAAAAAGATAATTCTAATTTAATTCTTTGTCAAAATATTGTATTTAAAAAGTTTTTTTGTCTCATAAGGTTCTTAAAACTCTTCTCTCTCTATACATGTTTTCTAATTTAAGTGACTCTAAATGTGATGGAAAATATCCATTTATGCGTTTTTTAAATCACGGTTCCGAACGTAGTCGCATACCTTAAAGGGGATTGACGAACATACTCTTCATGTGCAGATGTCGAAGGACTCTGTGCCGTGACAAGGATACTCGTAACGTGTAAAAAGTGATAACCATTGGCTACATAAATTGTAATTTTTGAGGAAAACAAAACATATCCTCTAATTTTAAGATCTTTAGAATATTTTAAGGCCAGGTCGGAGTAAAACAAATAAAAAATATTTAAAAGTTAAGATGAACTCAACGTCCATGTATGCGTCGCCTGAGAAACAGCACGTAATGTCGCATAAGGAATTTATTTATGAGCGATAATAATGTTTTTTAGATGTTAATAAAAAGAGACAAATGTAAAAGTCGGAAAGTTATTTTATAATGAGGTTCCTTCAAGAGTGTCAGCCATTGAAAAAATACTTGACGTCGATCGAGGCACTGAGCTCATTGGTAACTGATGGATCGAAGTTAAATAATTGTCGAGTGGTGTAAATGCCAATTGTTAGTATTTAGAACCATATGCTGACATTATAGTAAATACCTAATGCAGGGCTGCATAACGAAAAGTTATTTTTTTTGAATTGGGAAAGGATGCGAATTTTGGTAAGATGTAGAACATCTACTCCAGAATTTCAGGTCAAGACAGAAAATTTTTTAAGTAAATAGGGAAGTAAATCAATGTGTGCTTAGGTCTCTCAGTCAAGGAATTTTAACGGCTGCTAAAATTAATTAATAACCATAAAACACAGAATTTTAGCTAAATTGCTTTATATTCATTTTAGATCAAATGACCAACCGCTGGAGAAATCATAGGGAAGGAATTTGGGGAAATTTTATAAAATATGCCAACCTTTTTGACCCAATAACAGCGACAATTACTCTGAGTAGTATATTCATCAACATCGCTTGATTTCCATGACAAGCAGGTTCTTCATAGTTAACTGGTTAATTCATTTATCATAAAATTAAATAACTTTCTCGAAAAGAGTGTCTTATATAAATTGTGTGTGTAAAAGATAACGTCGTAGGCTTCCATGTCGTAGATACTGATGTAACCTGTTGACCGCATTGAGGTTAAGATATTGACTATGATTTTGTGTAAAATTATGTTGTAGTTATCATAAACATTTTCTTCATAACTGTGAGAAGGAGTTTTAGAAAGAAATGATTTCCAAACTTCGAATAAATTTGTGTCGCGCTAATGAATGCATGTTTTTATATGAGTATGATCAACATTTAAAAAGAGTCTGAAAATATGCAATTGTTTCTTGGAAGATTATAAAAAAACCTATTAACATCAAGGAATAATGAACTAAATGTGCTGCACACTTTACAATACAAAAATAGACTGGCACGTATAAAAACAGTTAATTTATAAAATATAAAAAATTTATATGTATAACGAAATCTAAATAAGATATCAATGTGGAATCATATCAATCGGTTTAAATGTCCAGAACACTTTGACAAAAATTATTTCTTGATATGTTTAAAGGATGTACAATCATACATTAAGAAAGAAAAAAAATCCTCATAAATTTGTAGAAACATAGAACAATTCAAGAAAAAAATTAAACTTTCATGCTTTCATTTTAGATGTGAGATTATTACAAAACTCTAATCCACTTTTTCCCAAAACAGGTATATAAGTTTTAGAAGAAACACTTGCACGTTTTCTTTTAAACTCATTGGACACTTTTAACACGTACGCCAAATTTGTCAAAAAGGATGTAAATTTAGGAATTCTCTACATAGGGTTTAACAAGAAACATATATGTTTGTCGCATTTGAATAATGACTGGTGTGTAACGTAACTGGCATTACTAAAGAAAATACCAATGATTTCTGCTGAATTCTAGCGAAAATCTAAATTTATGAAGAAAATCTTTCTACGGCAGTATGTTTTTGTTTTTAAAAAAAAACTTTTTGGTATATATAATGAAAATCGCATATTTGAGTTCCAGGAATTTGTCGTCAGGGTGTGTGATCCATTGTTTGTGATCTAAGGTAATTTTAAACATTATTGAGGATTGGGAGATTTTTAGTGGAGCTTTCTGTTTTGATTCGTTTTTAGTGATGAGTGTTTGACTATATTGTCACATTCCTACTACTTAGGTATCCTGAGGATTAAGGGTAGTGAATCTGTTTTCCAAAATAATTTTAAATTTTTCCGAGTCAGTTTTGGTGAATTTTCTTATAGGGAGGGAGAGGTGTACCCACCCCCGTCCATTTTCGTATTAGATTGAGTTCTTAAGGGAGAAAAGTTGGTGTCTCGTGTACAGGGTGGTCAGGGGTATTGCAATAAGAAAGATATTCAAACTCACTCACCAATTTTTTTCAGAATTTTTATAGGAGGTCAGCTGCTTGGTTATCTCAACAAAGGTAGCGGCATGCTCGTCTTGGGCCTCTGATTGTCGAGGGAAATAATCATATGATCGTATCCCTTGACCTGAAGCTCACATGGAGTTGGATCTACTTACATTTCAGGAGTTGATATTCTAGAGATATGGAGAGAAACTTATTGGGATTCCATATCAATGGCATGATCAAGGGAAAACGCCATGTTTGTCAACGTGTAGTGGTAGTAAAAAAGCAAGTCAGAAAGTCGTCCCTTCTCTAAAAAGAACTATAAGTACAACTTATTGAAATCATGTGCTAGATGTGAGAAAGCTCTGCTCAGATGAACGTGCTCACTCCAGTGATTCTCAAACTTTCAATATTCGCGAGAAATATTCAATCATCATTTTCATCGTACCCCCTCCTCCATACAATAACAATATTTTGAATTCAATAATCTCTTGACCTAAAATCAGATACGACTTTAACCTCTTATGCAATCCAACGTTATAAACGCTTCCTCCGGGACAAAGCATTAATTTTCTGGACGTATATATACGTTTTTCCGAATCCGACTTTTTCTGTACACTGCTATTCATATAATTATTCCGAAGGCTATGGAATGCAATAATAGGATCTTGATAGTGTTTGAAAAGAGTTTACTTATTTCAGAGGATTTGGTTATTTATTTCATTCTCTCCTCCATCCCCCTCCACCCCAAAAAAACCATCAAATTACGTGCGTCTCTGTGGTAAACGGTGGCATTGGGGAGCGAATCGTATTACGTTTAATTGGCAGAAGGAATTAATTATAAACCGTACAAATTATCAATATAAGTGTTAATACAAGCCCATGGGGTCACTGGTAATTATCATACCTGTTCTTAATGTAGTATTGTTAAATTAATAATAAAATACATTGTTCAGTACTGATACACTTATAAGTGTATTATATCCGTGTAAATGTGTATTTTTATTTTAATATATCAGAAAGCATTTTGTTTGTTACTTTCAATAAATTAAGAATTTTTAAATAATCTTTGTTTTTGACTTTTCAATATGTTCGTACTCCCCTCGTCAAGTTATCACGGCCCCCAAAAGGGGTGTGCCCCACAGTTTGAGAAAAGCTGGCTTACTCTAAATTAAAATTTCAGTCCTTCTGAAAAATGAATCCGCCGTTAAAAATTAATTCTACCTCCAATCGAAAGTTCTCAAAGCTACCACATAATACCAGAATATATACATTCCTATACATAAAAAAAAACTAGTATCTATTACTATATTTTAATGCTTACAAATTGCACAAAATATGTCACTTTTAATGTCAGGTGTCAATTATTTTGGTAATCACCTTTATACATAAACACTATTTAAGCCTTTATTATATCTCATTCCTAAAGAAGTAAATACACTGTGCTGGCCTCCGTAAAAGCAACACCAAGAAAGACAAGAGATAGCACAACAAAATTTATTTTGTTGATAACATGTTGACACAGTATCAAATGATTATATTTATAGACTTCTGTGAAGTGTGGTTCCTGCCAGAATCAGTAGCCAGAGTAGCCGCCATTATTGGAGATCACCGCTGCCACACGCCTCGGCATTGATTCAAAGAGAAATTGGATGTGCTTTGGGTACAACAGACCAAGCAGCTTCCACACGTTGCTAAAGTTGATCTAGTGTGGCAACTGGGGGTGCAATCTGGATCAATCACTGAGCAACCATGGACCACATGTTTTCTATCGGCGAAAGATCCGGAGAGTGAGCCGGCCAGGGAAGCAATTCAATCTGCTGATTGACGAAGAAACCTTGGACAATGCTTACCACGTGTGGTCAGGCATTATCCTGTTGAAATATGGCTGTGGAAAGGCCCTGAAGGTAAGGAAGGACAACTGGCTCAACACCTCGGACATGTAGCGCTGGCTGTTTAAAGTACCGTCAAAGCGCACGAGAAGAATGCGAGAGTAATATCCAATACCGCTCCATACCATAATACCCGATGCAGGACTAGTGTGGCGGAGCATATCGCAGCTGTTCAGCATCCTCTCTTCACGGTGTCTCCAGACTCGAATCCGACCATCGTGGTCTTGCAGACAGATGCGTGACTCGTCAGTAAATACAACTTCCTCCTATTCTGCCACCCACATCCTTCTTTCATCGCAGCATTGGTTGCGGAAACATCTGTGGCTCTGCGTCAAGGATAGACCAAGCAATTGACGTTTTGCGACAAGACCACTCTGCTGTTAAAGGCGTCGAATTGTACGCGCAGACACTGAATGATACGTTACAGACCCAACGTGCTGTGCTATGATTCGTTATGTGACTTAGCGATCCATCACTGCTATGCGCACAATTTGCCTGTCCTCACGTGAAGTGGTGCAAAGAGAGGGATGCGATTGACCACTTCGGTCCGTCGTACCCTCCTGAATCCAGCGGTCACATATCCGCATTACAGTTGATTGGTGTCGTCCAACACGACTACCGATTTACCTGAAATATTATCCACAATCTCGGTAGGCCACTATTCTTCCTCTGTCGAAATCGGATACTTGATCAAAAGCTGATCGCTGTTTTCTGCGAGACATAACTGATCGTTTTTTGAAAAAACTACAAGAAAAACACAATTGCCGAACTTGAAATCGTTGAAATCCCCAAGTCTTAAATAACGCTTTGAGGTGGCGCCACAGGCGCGCATGATGTGTGTCTGCGCTGAAACTCTAATCATTTGCATATCTCACCTCCGCTAATGCATATTTGAAACTTCATGTTATTTGCATGCTTCCTTCAGGTTGTGGCATTTACAGTGGCAAGCAGTGTATTAAAGTGAGATAAAGTTCTATAATGTCCTTGACCTCAATTTAGTATTTTCTCTTTTCTGTTATGTGGACATGGTACTTAATGGCCCGGTAGCGGACTAATGGTCGGCGTATAACCCGGGAACCCAAAACCCCTTTAAAACCAGCCATGGGGCGTGCCCTAATTTGTATAAAGCTCAAACATCCTGCCGTTAGTTTGGTAGTTAGAATAGGGGGTTCCCTGCTCAGGTGTCGCTCTCGTCACTTGACCATGGCGCAAAATTTCGAAGCTCGTTGTCAAATGCTATCGAGTAGATGAAGAGTGTGATAAAAATTTCCCTCACTCTTTTCTGCGGTATCTCAGTTTTGTAGAGTCTGTTTTATTGGAAATTAGTAACGAACAGCAGAAAATCTAAATTCTTCAAAAAAACTTAATTTTGGTAAAATACACCCTAAAGCAAAACTCATTTGAAATAATGAATAAAATGTATGAAAAGATTTGGAGTTATTCACTAAATGTTGAATACAACTTAAACTTGAGTTGCGAAAATTGACGAGGCTTGGCGATGTCTTTATATATTATGGGTTGTTTTTTTTTTTCGTACAGCATCATCCAAGAAATAAAAAAATTTTAAAAAAATTTGGAAAGATTATTCGTCCCTAACATGTGTAATTTTTTTTTTTTTTAATTGTTGTAAGTTCATAACTTTATTAGCATTGAAAGACAAAAGTTCTATATTGAAAGATAAATGATCCAGAATTGCATGACTGTTTTAACTCTTTTAAAAACGAGCAAAACTTTGAAGAAAGGGACAAATGACTCTTGATATTTTAATCTCCGTATAAAGATTTAAGTTGGGAAACTCTGCATAAAACATAGATGAATTGTCAAAGAAACTTTATTAAAAGCCATCATTACCTTTTACTATAAATATAACTTCTCAAAATTAAAAATATCGGGATTTATGATCGTTTTACGATGGGGATTCAAAATTTCGAAGTGTGTCGATATTATTCATGAAAAAAGTCAACTAACTTCAGTTATAAATTTTGATTATGTCATTCAAAGAATCCTCATAAAAAAACAAGTAAAATAAATCTATTAATTTAATTTTATCATTTTTTGTACATTTTTTTAAAGCAAAGTAGAATTTATTTCTTTACTTATATTCAATATTTTATTTCAGGATTTGCATTTATTTATACTCAGTTCATATTCAAAACTGTGCAAAGAGGCAGTCTTAATAGAATTTGTTGTCCAAAATTATATTCCTTGAAGTTAGTATGAAGCACACTTTCTACATATATAGAAAGCTACCTATTTCATCTATATTCTCATGTGACAGAAGATTTCGAAATTTATTGTTCAAAGTATGAATGAACAAATTCAAAATTACCACTAAGCTATGAATTTTTTTGTATGAAGAACAATTCAGCATTAAAGCTTTTATTAATTCTTAAACAAAATTAAGTAACATTTTCAAAATAAAACCATAAAATGAACAACGACTCATATTCAGTTACAATGGCACTCAAGCCATCTTTTTCAAAAAGATTGTTACTACCAAAATGATAATAAGTATTTGGGACGTGGCTAGTAGACACTTATTAGTGAAGTATTTAAATAAAAACTGGTGTGAAATGTATAAGGCTTTATAAGGAAAATTATATTCTAGAACCTTTCAAATTAGAAATCCACACATCTTCAGAATAAAGCCAATTTAATAATGCAAAATTTGAGGCTATTTTTTTTTTTAAAAAGTAAATAATTTGTTATGCAGATTCTTCAGTTTTAAATACATTTGGTGTCAAATAATGGAAAGTCATATACGGAACACATTTTGTATTGCAATAAGGAAGATTTTTTCTTGAAAAAAATATTACTTTATAAAATATAAATTATAATTTTAAGGAAAAGCTAAATATAATATTAATATGTATTTTATTTTTTCTCCTTTTTTACCTTAGTACTCACTTAGGTCATTACTTAAGTATTAATATTTTTCATGCGTTATCAAACGGGTGAAATATACAAGGAACGTAGTATACATATAAAAATAAGAATATTATTTTTATGAAAATTTATGTAATAATATAAAATTAATGAATCATAAATGCAACAAACATATATATATATATATATATATATATATATATATATAAAAGTTAATATTCTCTACTACCCTGTGACGTGAAGAAACGTATTATCTACTAAAATGAGATAAATCATCGATAACAACTATAACTGAAGCATACTACGAGAACTTGCAATATAAAACAGATATTAAGAAATTTGGAAAATATACATGATATACATAAGGATAACTATTAAATAAATAAAATTTAATATATATATATACCAGTTGCTTATAATTAAACTTCCCCCATAAATGACCCCCTATATGTAAACGGTAACGATGGAAACCAAGATTGATTAGCTCCCCCGTTTGGATCGACGATCAAAAAGGTGATTACAGGGAAATTTTGGGATTTTTCGCCGATAGACAAGCGAAAATTGCTGCCTGAAAAGCAGAGATAAGGGTCACTGGTATCTCACCCCTTCCCAATCATTTCTCGATGAAAGCCTAGCAAGTTCACCTACTACGGGAATTTCCCTTCTCCGAAATCTACCGGATGAGCCCCCAAGCCATGGCTATGAAAAGGGGGAAATGGAAAGTGACTTAAAACCCTCCCCATGCACAGCTGATTGCAATGAGCATAAAATTTCCCCCATACCTTGGTAGTTGAAAAAAATTAAATTTGATCCCATTTGGGATAAAAAAAACCGGGTTTAAATTAAAAAAAAAAAAGTTATGAAAAAAGCGAAAAAAATAAAAGCAAGGAATCCACGGAAGAGTTTATCTTTCCAAAAAAAGACGGCCAGGCCCTTTTCCCCAGTCACTAACCGGACCCCCATAGAAACGAGAAATAATTTCTCGGACTTAAAACAGGATGTTAAACATCCACTCCCGACTAACAATAATGTAAACCGTGGTTACTCCCTCGATTAAACTTCCCCACCTGTCATGCTTAAAATAAAAAAAGAATTTCCGGATCAAATTAAATTAATTTCGAAAATTCCCAAAAATTCGCAAAGAACTCCCGGTGATGAAATTAAAATTTTCAAAAATGTTTTTAAAAGTACGAACTTTTTCCCCCACTTCTTAAAAGCGGAAAAAAGAATTCGAATTCTATGAAATTTAACCGTAAACCTGGACAAACCGAAAAAAAGCAAAATAAAAAGGTTCCCGAGTTTTTTAAAATCGAAGATATCAAAACGATTTAGTAGAAAAAGGGTTTTTTAAATTAAAAGCTGACGCAGCTTATCTCAAAAAAGAACAAAAAACCCCTTCCATAAAACTTCTCCCGAGAAACGCCAAAAATAGCAAATTTTGATTTAACAAAATTGGTTACCAAAAGAAAAGTTTATGGTTACCTCGAAGAATAACCCAATGTTTCAACTGTAATAACTTTTTTCATACTGCCGCGAACTGCCACATAACAGATGTTTAAAAAGGGTAAAAACGCACGCTGAAAACTGCCAAATCAAAAAAAGACAGGAAAACCCCTTTTTTATTAACTGCAGGGGCTGGTATTCGCGTTATACAAAATGTCCCAAAATTTACAACCAAAAAAAGGGCCCCCTTTCTTTGATCCCAAAAAAAAAAATTTCGCCAGTAAATGGATTAAAGAAGGAATTTCTTTCGCCATTGTTGGGGGAGAAACCCCCGTCAAACCCCCACTAAAAATGAAAATAAAAAAGATAACAGAAAAAAAGATTCCCCCTGGATTCCTTAGCCAAGAAAATGATACCTCTGACTTAATGGAACTTTTTTTAAAGTCATTTCAAACCTAGTAAAGAAAAATCCTAAAATTCTGTCTTTTTCCAAAAAAAGCAAATTGGACGAAGAAAAAAACCCACCACTAGCAGAAGCTCTCATGGATAAAAATTTAATCTCGATTATTTTAACCTTTAAATTCCCCTAATTATTTTTCTTTATAAAGTTGTCTTTTAAAAAAATAAACTAAAATTAGAATAATTCTTTGAAATCAAACAGTGAGTTTTTTAAACTCACTTCCCAAACCCCCAATCAAAACCCCTCCACAGCACCACTCTCATTGGTTCTCCACTCTGAAGTCACCCCTCCTCTCCCAAAAAAAAAGGGGTGCAACACCTAACATTGAATAACCAGATGGGGGTTGGAAAACGCTGACGCAGTCGGTACCCCCCAAAATCATCCTCAAAACGGTGAAAAAATGAGTTTTTTAAATAAGCATACACAAGATTTAAAGGGAAATTTGAAAAAAACCTTTTCGGGAAAAACATGAAATTTAACTCACTAAACGACCAAAAAGGAACACAGAAATAATATTAAAAAACCAGAACCAGAACGATGAGAAATAGAATGCAAAACTGCAAAAGGCTGTCAGTTGTCGGAGGAAAAAAATCGACATTTTTCATTCTTAGGGGGAAGACAGCTTTACTAAAAGGAGGGTTTGATTTTTTAAATTTATAGCTTCCCCCAAAAAAACCTAGGATGAACGTCTCCTTGAATCCACATCAGACAGAGACCTGTAGGGACTGTAGGGGAAATTCAGTGTTGATTTGCGGATTCTTAGCCAAAATGCGGCAGTTATGTTTGTTGAATGTCCCATTGTCGTAGAAATAAGCTTCGTCACTCCACATGGCTATTTCAAGACCACGACAGATCAACAGTCATTACATTATAAAACTGACCTCGATTGAAAGACAATGTGGCTTGTCCCTATCAAACAGCTCCTGACTTTGGCGGATCATTTATGGGAAGTGTCAGATGGTTATAAATAAACTTCTCCTAAAAACGGCATCCTACAGAGCAAACGGGTGAGTGAAATAAACGTTTTTTTACATATAGATCGATATATATTATAATTAAAATAAAAATATAATATTTTATAAAAAAGGAATCGTAGGGTAAATCTTCGAAAACCCGATTTTGAGTTTTCAATGTTTAAAATTCCAAATCGGGCCCTTTTCCAATGATATAACGTACCCATTCTATGAATTAAGTTTTTTAAAATGTTTTTTTAAAAAATAATCAGCTGATGAAACACGCCCTTTTTGACAGATAGAAATAGAAACATTGTCTTTTTAAATCTGGGGAAAAGTTACGAAGCCTCTAATTATTTTATTTCTACGCAATTAATTTAGATAAATGTATAACCGCGTGTTTAACTGTGTGTAGATATGCTTAAAATTTTTGGAGCCAAATTTGGACAAGTTTTTGTTACTTGAATGTCTTATTTAATAGTTAGAGACTTTAACTAAATTTAAGTCTATTCTTTATTTTAAATTTAGTTTTAATTAGTTATTATTATTGATTATTTAAACTTGCTAAGGCTTAGTAATGAGTTAAAAAAGTTTTCAACTATATGTGAAATAGTTCTAGTTTTTTTTCTGCATATGAATTATTCATTAATCCTAGTTTTCAATGCATATTTCAAAATATTTAGTTTGGAAGGTAAAATTTTTTTATAAGAATTTCTGTTTTCTAAAATTTATACTTTTAAAATTGCGTAAATTTACTTTGTGCATGTAATCTATGTTTCTTAAATGCAATTGTGTATACTGAAGTGACATTTTTAAAATATTCTTAAGCAGATATCATAAAAAAAATTAAAGATTTCAATAAACTCATAATAAACATATTTGCTCGCTCAACTAAAAGTTTGTTTTTGAAAAAACTAATTAATATATTTCAAAAATTTCACTTCAATATAAATATAAATGTATAATTAATACATATAGTCAAAATCTTGAGTCTTTATATTTAATAGTTTCTGAGATAAAGGTATGAGATGATACATCAAATGTGATGTTTGTTGCCTTTGCGAGAAGCTTGATACATACTTAAAAATACAAATATCTCATATGTTTAAAAACATAAAAACATTTTAATTCTTGCTGTTTTAGAAATCATTTGTCCAGTATAGAGTAACTTTTGAAGTTTAAAACTTAGACACTGTCTGCAACAACAAAACCTAATGATAACCTTACAAAAACCCAGAGAAAACTTTCAAAATGTCGTATAATCAGGTATTTTTAAATACCATCTCAAATTCATACCCAAACCATATTGATACATTTTTTTCATTATATTTTTGATGCTTTATGTTAAAATTTGATATTCAACCTTTAATATTCAAAGGTTTTTCAATAATAGGTAAATAATTATAACTCAGATGTGTAATGCTTTTTGTCGTTGCGGGAAGCTTGTTACATGCACATAAAAGTACACAAATTTCATGTTTAGAAACATAAAAAAAGTTTTATTTTTGACTTTTTTAGAAATATTTTGTACAGTTTAGAGAAAATTTTGAATTTTGAAACTTTTAGAAATTGCGTTTGCATGTGGACATACAAATCCATAACCCGCGATCACTCGCGCGGGGTGTTCTGTACACCCCAGCAACAAGAAAATCCTCACAGGATACTAAAATGAATGTGCAGAACCACGATTTTTCTGTAGCTTCACATTTTAGGTCATTGAATCTTCAGGCCTGATGCAATCCCTCTTTCTCGAACGATTGGAAGGTAATGACCCTCAAAAGTTTATCGGGGTGCTGAGAACTCCCTCGAGAAGCTGAGCATTTCAATACAGTCTGCTCTGAATATTTGGAATATTATTTTTCTACTTTCTACTATCATTATCTCATTAATTATAAAGTATATTTATTACTGGTATATACGTTTTATATATACTGATGCATGAAAAAATAAAACAATTATGTGTTTTAAAATGAAAATTTTGTATGTTTAGTGTAAATGAATGTTAGTCTCATTTGTATGCAATAAATTTAATAATTTTATTTGTATAATACAAAAAAACATCTCGTACTTTATAAATATGTATTATAATTACTTAGTTTTATTTTCATATTTAAATACGCGTGTTAAAAGTTTGGGGTGTTCTCTACACCCCACAAGAAACAACGGTAGAAAAAACAGGTGGGAGTGACCGCGCGGGATAATGAAACCTTTCGCAATGTACACTGCTGGCCTCCGTAAATGCAACACCGTGAAGGAAGCAGGCAAATAACATGAAATTTACAACATGCACTACCGGAGGTGAGATATGCAAATGATTAGAATATCAGCGCAGACACACAACACGCGCGCCTGTGACGCCACCTCAAAGCGCTATTTAAGGCTTGGAGATTTCGACGATTTCAAGTTCGGTTATTGTGTTTTTTTCAAAAAACGATCAGTTATGTCTCGTAGAAAACAGCAAATCAGCTTCTAATCAAGTATCCGAGTTCGACAGAAGAAGAATTGTGGTTTACCGAGATTGTGGATAATCTTTCAGGAAATCAGTAGTCGTGTTGGACGACACCAAAGAATTGTAATGCGGATATGTGACCGTTGGAGGCAGGAGGGTACGATGGACCGCCGTGATCGATCGCATCCCTCTCAGTGCAACACTTAACGTGAGGACATGAAAATTGTACGCATGGCAGTGATGGAGTGCTCAATCACATCCCGAACCATAGCACAGCACATTGAGAACTTAATGCATCATTCAATGTCGGCGCGTACCATTCGACGCCATTTACAGCAGAGTGGTCTGTCCGCAAGACGTCCATTGCTTGGTCTACTCTTCACGCAGAACCACAAACGTCTCCGCCACCAATGGTGCGATGAAAGAAGGATGTGGGTATCAGAGTGGAATGAAGTTGTCTTTACTGACGAGTCAAGCATCTGTCTGCAACACCACGATGGCCGGATTCGAATCCGGAGACACCGTGGAGATAGAATGCTAAACAGCTGAGTTATGCACAGCCCCACTAATCCTGCATCGGGTATTATGGTACAGGGCGGTATTGTATATCACTCTCGTACTCCTCTAGTACGCATTGCCGGTAATTTAAACAGCCAGCGCTATATCTGCGAGGTGTTGGAGACAGTTGTCCTACCGTATCTTGAGGGCTTGGCCACAGCTATATTTCAACATGATAATGCACGACCACACGTGGCACACATTGTCGAAAGGTTTTTCGTCAATCACCAGATTGAATTGCTTCCCTGGCCGGCTCGCTCTCCCGATCTTTCACCAATAGAAAGCATGTGGTCCGTGGTTGCTCAACGATTGACCCAGCATGCACCCCCAGCTGCCACACCAGATCAACTTTGGCAACGTGTGGAAGCTTCTTGGTCTGCTGTACCCCAAAAACAAATCCAATGTTTCTTTGAATCAATGCCGAGGCTTGTGGCAGTGGTGATCACCAACAATGGCGGCTACTCTGGCTACTGATTGTGGCAGAAACCTCACTTCTCAGAATATAAATTTAATCATTTGATAATTGGTCAACATGTTATCTACAAAATAAATTTTGTTGTGCTATCTCTTGTCTTTCTTGGTGTTGCATTTACCGTGGCCAGCAGTGTATTAAAAACACATATATGTCCAAACCGTTTTTTTCTTACATATTGATACATGTTTACATTATATTTATGATGTCATAAGTTTAAATTTCATATTTGTAATGCATCAAAGCTAACAATTCTTCACAGATTCTTACAAAATTTGAGAAAATTGATGCAAAATGCCAAAAAAATTATCATTGAACAAAAGCTGAAAAATAATATATATGTATTTTCTGAACATTTTAAGACATTTTTGTTTCCAATTTTATGCTTAAAAAATTAAGAAGATACTAATGTTTAATAAAATAGGGCAAATTACATGTTGCAATTCATTATTTTTGTGTCATGAAATGCCTTTTTACACTAAAATTGAAATTTTCTCAAAATGATTGTTTTCAAACCGCGTGTACCTTTTTCTTAAAATTAAAAAATGAATATACATGCAATTTTTACTGAATATAAATAATATGTAACTATATATAATAGAGCTACTTTTTTGGAGATTTTCCCAAAATATTTTTCTGAAAAGCAGTTATCGTGAAAAAAATGACAATTTTCAAAAATTTCAAACTGATACTTTCCCGATGAATTTTTTTGAAAAAGTATACAATATATTTGAAACATTTTACCACTGTTTAAATAAAAATGTGCCTTATTTATGTACAGACAAAATTTGAATTTCTTATATTTGGATCTTTTACAGATCTATATCCCTGTGACGCATGAAGTTTTTATATTTAACAGTTTCTGAGAAACATGTTCTTAAAAAGCTATATTTAACATTGTCAGTATAGGGAGTACCGACTATTCTTATACACGAAATGCTCTCACGTAATTACGAAAAAAATTAGTTCCAAAATGTCCACCAGAGGGCGCATTTGCATGAAAAACACGAAATTTAACACATTAAACGACCAAAACCGAAAAATGATACTATGTTAACATATTTTACTAGTTTCATATCACCTTATCATCGAATCACGACATTAAAGGTAAGAGATAAAAAAAAATCAGTTTGCGGAAACAAGAACATATTAGAATGAATTTGCACCAGAGGAGCAGTCGTGAATCGTGTCCGGGATGATGTATGGAAAGGTGCTCTAAGTGACCTTCCTCATTCAACTGTAAAATTTCAAGGCTATGGACAGCGTGTTTAAAAGCAGATCATATTTCATCAGTTGTGAGGCTTCTTACATGAAGCGCGCTATGGAGTTTTTCAAGTGATTCACCATCGCAACGTCTGCAAGATATACCACAATTTTAAATCACGCGGAGGCCATACGTTAGGAAAGAAACGAATAATAAGATGTTCCTCTGTGAAGTGTTGGAGCACTAGCACCATATCAAGAAACCGTGGATATGTGGGAGTGCACCATCCTGCATGAAAGTGGTCGATGTAAGGACCATCTTTGATGTAGTTGCAACAACACAAACATCTGCAGCACGTCATGATACCGACGACCCGTAACGGAACATGTGACAGGCACATTTTCAATGTTTTCATCAAAGAAAAATGGCCCAACGATGAATGTCGCCGTCAATTCAAACCAGCATGTGACCTTTGGAGATTGTATGAGAATTTATTTAAAATAGCGGGGATTTTCCTTATCCCAAATGAGAAAATTCTGTGTGTTGACTGCCTCCTTGAGGTAGAAATAGGCCTCGTAGCTCCACAGAATAATCCAAGACCATGACAGATCAACAGTTATTCTGTTGAGAAAACTTACAGAAAAAGACGTTCGTTGTGGCTTGTCCCGATCAAGCAACTCTTGGGTATGGCAGATCTTGTATGGGAAGTAGAGCATTATGTTTCTGAGTACTTTTTGGACAGAATAGCTTGTTAGTTGAGAAACTTCACGAGCGCTACTGCCCTCAAATTCTGATGTCTGTGCGTCTACAGCTGTATTGATGGCATCAAAAAGTCCCGGAGTGACACCTTTACGGCCTTTTCCAGGTAGAACTCCTAATTCCATAAATTTACGAACTACAGCGAAAGCATTCCCTTGTTTTCGTAAAACAGCTTCACGAACAACACACGCTCAACTAAAGAGATCGCCATTAGCAAAGCCGGAAACATACTTAAAACTGAAGAAGAAGCTTAACATCTTTGGGAAACGCAGGCGCGAAACGTTCCTCCATCCCATATCGAAAGGTATTTGGGAATTGAAGTGGAGAGGCCTGGATTGAGAGGGAGCTCCATGATTAGTGCACTAAAAGAGAATCAGTGAATAAACACTCTATTCGATGCCTTGAGGTTTGAACAGAAATTGAATTAGAAAAAAGGGCTTTACTGTGTGGGTTGCAGATTGAGAATATTTTAAAATTAAGAAAGGAAACATGAAAGAGTAAAATGACAAATTAGAAAATGGTCATTCGCCAAGAAAAGAATGATGCAATTAATTACTATGAGGAATTTTACGAATCCAGAAGAATTCTTCTGGGCCTCTTAGTATTGCCATTGGGATTGTAATTTTCAAGATTTAAGACATTTAAAATATTAGAATTTGGCAGATTATCAAAAATTTAATGCCATTTTTTGAATATATTTTTTAAAAGGATAAATATTAATAGCTTTGTAAATATCTCTGTTTTTAGTGTATGTACATACCTTAGTTATATTCCTGATTAAAGTATTTTGGGCATTTTCTAATAGTTTAACGTTTGAATTAGCTGCATAGCCCCACACAGGGCAAGTGTACGTTAAGATGGGCTGCAAAATAGCAGTGTATAGAAGTACTTTGTCGCAAAGATTCATTTGAGAATTCAGACATATTAAAGGGTAAATTGTGTGTGTGAGCACAAGGCTTTCTGGAATTTTCCACGCGCGTATAAGATATGTTGTTTCCACGATAAATTTTTGTCTATGACTACTCCTAGGTTCTTCTTGCTCTGAGACCAGTGTAGTTGTGTGGATTGGAGGTTTGGCGGTGTGACTAATTTTTTTCACGTGGTGAAGAGTATAGCTATTGTTTTATGTACATTAATTTTTATTTGTCATGTGTTAAAAAGTTTTTAATAAAGTATAGGTGTGAGCTGAGTGCACGTGTGATAGTTTTGTGATTTTTATAAGTAGCCAGGATAGCAGTATCATCACCGTAAATATTAGTACTGGTTTGAGGGTGAGTAAGTGTTTCATTAATATATATGTTGAATAGCAGGGTCCCAAGCTGACTACCCTGAGGCACACCACTTTTGATATTCAAAGAAGAAGAAAGTGTATCATTCACTCTTACTTTGAAGGATCTGTTAACTAAATAAGAATTAATGAAATGAATTAAAGCAGGTGGAAAATTGTTAGTAATAAGTTTGTAGATGAGTCCCCTGACGGAAACCCTGTCATAAGCCTTCTGAATGTCTAGAGAAACAGCCCCAGTGGACCTGCTTCTCTGAAATCCGGAAGAGATTTTTTCAGTAAGTCTGAGCAGCGGGTATTTGGTAGAAAGACGCCTAATGAACCCATATTGATTTGGATTAATGAAGTTGTTATCATTATTAAAAGTATATATAATCTATTAAGAATTACATTTTCTGTTATTTTACTTAAAATACTTAGAAGGGAAATAGGAAAAAAAAATGCCGATACTTATTTCAATGGGAGGTAACTCTGAAAATAATGGTTTTTTTAAAATCTTGGGGGGCCCTCTGCAGAGGTTGCCATATATAGGCAAAATATTATTATAATAGAAGCATGTTTCAAAAAGGGGAGAACTTTTTTGAAAAAAAAGTTATAATTTAAATTTTTTTGGTATTGTATTTAACACCTTTTTTTTCAAAAAAGTCCAAAAAAGTTTTTTACATGCTCTAATATAAGTGAACTGAATATCATAATATCACCTTTAAACGCTTTTTAAAATCTTTGGGTTTGAACGTTTCTAATACTTTAAGTATACAAGAGTTTAAAATTAAAAATTAAAAAAAGGGGGAAAAAATTTGAATATTTGTTTCATTCACCGGTGGTGAATGCAAAAATTTAAAATTAAGGGGTTGTAGAGGTCAGGGGTATTCTCCTGGTCTCTTAGTGGAATGTTTAAGTTATAATTTTGAATATCAAGTAAATTCAAATTATTAGTATTGGGAGGTTATTAAAAATTTAATTGCGGGGTTTGGGATGAATTTTTTTAAAGGTTTAATGCGGGGGCCCTTATAAATGAAAATTTCGGTATATCTACCAGCTCTTGAAATTTTTGAAAAAAGTTTTGAAAACTTCTAGTATTTTTTATATTTGTTTTAGTGCGTAACCCCACAGGGCAAGCAAAAATGATTGGACGCAAAACACGTGTGAAAGTACTTATTGTTAAAAATCTTTTCAGAATTCCGGCAAAAGGATAAATTAATCTAACCCGGATCGGAATTTATTTTGATGTGAAGGGATGTTTCAAGGAGTTTTTATCAAAAGATACCTAAATTTTTTGTACTCAGCCCAGTGTGTGAGTGGGTTATAGCGGGGGGAGGTGCGGCCCTAGTAAAAGCTTAAATCGTTTTTCGAATTGATTTTATTTTCCATGTATTAAATAATTTTTCCAGGAGTGAGAGGTGATTATTTAGAACAAGTGTGATTGTGTTATGATTTTGTAACAATGTGTGATCGTGTTGTTATTTTTTTGTTTTTTTGTCATTTGCATATATAGGTGTCATCCCCATAGAGATTAATCATTGTTTGGGGGGGGTTGGGGCATGTCATTTATGTAAAGGTTGAATAATATTGAGCCCAGGAGAGATCTCTTTAGTCAGCCAATATTTATGTTGTGTGTATCCGATAGTGTTTCATTAACTCTGACTTGATAGTATCTGTTTAAGAGATAGGAATTTATAATATAATTTGTAAAGGAGGGAAGTGATAGTTAATTAATTTATAAATGAGACCACAGACCCAGACACGGTCAAAATCCTTCTGAATATCAAGAAAGACAGTTCCAGTGGATCTGCCTGTACGACATCCAGCGGAAATTTTTTTCGTAAGTCTGAGCAGGGGATGGCATTTTGAAAGAAGTTTAGTGAAGCCATATTGGTTTGGGTTAATTAGGTTAGTATCAGAAATATAGGAGTTAATTCTATTGAGAATAATATGCTCAGTAATTTTACTTATTGTAGTTAATAAAGAAATTGGTCTATAGCTTACGGATGATGATTATTTTTAGCGGTCTTTTTAATGGGGAAGATGATGGCAGTTTTCCAATTGTTAGGGAAATGCCTGAGAAAGAGAATTTTATTAATGATATAGGTTAGAATGATAATGGTTTTAGTAGTGAGATTTTTAATCATCTTATGAGTAATATTGTCTATTCCTGGGGACTTGTGAATTTTTAATTTGTTTATGTAATCTGCGATTTCATCTGGGTTAGTAGGGGGAGGGAGGCAGAAGAAATTTTCCAAAGCGTTCGTGACGTTAGAGCTTATTATGGTGTTGAAGTTGCTGGGTCTGTTGTTTTCTGCGAAATTGTCTTTGAGAGCTTTTGCTATGTGGTTTGCTTTCTGGTCTTCGTAAAGCGAAACCAGAAGCAGTGTTTAAGCTATGTGAATACCTTCGAAGCACTTTTTTAAAATATATAATTTTTAACGAAATAAACACATTTTTAGTTGAAATAGGGCATGAAATTAGGAATTCAAGTACAATTTTTACAAAATTAAAAATAATTTTGGATATATTGGGAATTTTGAGTGAAATTTTAGTGAAAAATTGCAGTTACGGTAAGGCTTGTATCGAAAATACTAATTAATTAATTTGAATAATATTTATACAGTACATAAATAACATCCTTATTTATAACTGGAAGTATAAGATTTGTAATATTTTTGAAAGTTTTTGAAATATGTCATTTTTTATGCAAGAACTCAATTTTTTACAAGAAACTAATGTTATTTTCTCACAAAAAGTGCAATAAAATACATAAATATATACACAGAGATTAGATAATAGTCTAGACTGCAGTTAAAACTATATAAAACATTTTCTGAAAATTCCAATTCAATATCTTAAAAAGAAAAACTTTAGTGAACTTTACCGTGAAGCAAGAAATTAAAAACATAGTTTTCCAGAAAATGCTTTTAAAGATTTTAATACAGTATAAAAATTTTTCTAATAACTGTACACTTTTTAAAATCACCATATTTATAGGACAAGACCACTTTAGCTCTTCATGCTTAACTAATTTGGACTTTTTTAAAACTTTTTGATGTTTTCTGGAGAGTTTTATAGATTATAACAATTGTCATTTTTAGTGAAATTTTGATGAAAAAGGGCAGTTACACAAAATTCTAACAAATGTATTCAAATAATATTTATACAGTACGTGCATTACATCTTTATATGTGTTAGAAATTAAAAGATTTGTAATACTTTGAAAGTTTTTTAAATATTCCAAATTTTATGCAAAAACACGATTTTTTTTAAAAAAAAAAATGATTTTTTTTCATAAAAAAGCAATAAAGTACATATATATATATACACAGAAATTATATTTTGATTCATAATACATATAGAACTAAATAAAACAGGTTCTGAAAATTTAAAATTTAAAATTAAAAAATATTTTGCTAGGAACTATTTCCCGGGTTTTTTGTAAACTTATTTCCGGTTTATACTTATGCTATAACTTTGTTTAGATATAGTAGAAACAAAAATAAAATTTTTTTGGGAACAAATTATGGGCTAAAAAACAAAATCATAAAGGAATTTTGAAAATATTCAACAAACGGCGAATTTTTGGGTAGTCACATCCCCAAAAAGCGGGGAATTTTTGCGTTTTTTTTTTAAAAATTTTTGCTCATGTTCCGAGATTTTTATCTTGCGTGTTGATAGCTTCAGTTTACTTTCTATGGATTTTTTGGGCTTCTTTTAAATTTGGTTGCGTAAGTTTGTTTCGTTTTATGAATGGAATTTAACGTAGATTGAAAAGGTTTCTGAACGGTTTTACAAAAAAATTAGTTTTTTGTTTGATTTGGGGTGAAATGTGTGGGGTGTTTGTCATTGATTGTGAGGGGGTGGGGGGGGGAATAAAAATTCTTAAAGTTGGTGATTTTTTTTTTGGGGTTTTGGGTTATTAATATTAGTATATTTTTCTGCGTATATGTTTTTAAGTGTTGAAAAATAAGGGCCAAAAAGGGGAAATTACTCAAGATTTTCTTGATGAACGGGAATCGAGAAGGGAAAAAATTAGAAGAACAGGATTTAATACAGGATAAATCAGCTAGGAACTATCGTGAAGGGGGAAAAAAAATTACAACTTAAAAGCTATATCCAGGTGTTCTGAGAATTTTTCCGTACCTGGTAGGGGTATGGATAAATGATTTCGGATCCCAAGGTTGCGAAATCTTTGAGCCCGACCGGCAATTTTGGGGAAATTCCCTATTTGTGGCGTTATAATCGCCAAAAATCACACAATGATTGTTGACCTGAAGGATAGTCTCGAGGTCTAAAGTAAAGAGGTAATGAGTTATATAAAGGAAAATACAATTTTTAATTATTAAGTCACTACGAGGCCCATTTTATAAATATATTTCTATCACGGTAACTATGACTAGTTCTTTGATAAAGACTGATTTATTTTTATGTAAGAATAACTAAAAATAATAATACCCAAAACAAAAATTTTTTGGAATATCCGTCTGATAGACGGTGATAGATAGGAAAATAACACACATCGTGAGTTTAAGCAAATCGCCAAGTACCGCTACCTGATCCTCTCACTGGGTAGAGTCCAACTGAAGATGTCAAGACAGCCAACCCCCAAAAACACCCACGGCATTATTATATCAGAGCAAATCACCCCGTCTGAGAGACAATGCTCCGGTCAGAGTTTAAGCGAATAAAAGGAAGGGGTTTTTGCAAAAAAAATTAATTTCTTTTCCTTAATCAATAAAATTTACCCCCATACAAAAAAAAGGACAAAATTCATTTGTCTGTTATCCTTATAGAGAATTTCGATACGGGGGGGGATGGTTGTAAACAAAGTCGTTTCAATAAATTATAATCAATCTGCTTCCAATTTGTATTTTGAAGTTATAACTTTAATATTGACGTAACACTGTAGTTACACGATTAGAAAGCAAAGAATGTAATTGCTCCTCAGCCTGAAGTCAGACTATACACTAAGACTAAAAACTACTACATGGCATTGCGTTACATCTCTTTTGTACTAGTACTACAAAAACAGAGATACGATGTTCAGTTATGCGTTTGCTTGGATTCAATTAAGGTAACAGAGCATCTTCGAAGAAAACTTTTTGATTTAACCTGAATTTTGCCTGTAAATGCATATTTTATGACCTAATGGGTCTCTAAAATTAGAAAAATGCACCAAGAAAAGTTTTTAAATAGGTATATTTTTGCCCAGCAAGGGGTATTTATAAAAATAAACAAAATATAAGACTTTACGCAAAACATGATAACTGAAAAATAAAATAAATATATTGACGTTTTGTAAAGATTGAATTATATAGCACAGAAACTTATCTGAGGGAATAGACTCTTATTTTTTTGGTATGTAACCATTACTTAGGAAGTTATTGTGTTTCGAACTTCTATACGTTGAAATTTTATTTAAAAGCTATTGCGATTTTTACTTTATTGCTGTATAAAAAAATTTCTATTCAACACATAATCTTAAGAAAGGTCTCTATTTCCTGTATAAGTTTTTTTAAAACATACATATAAAATTTTTATATCATTCAAGCATAACTTTTTGAGATATTGTGTTTAGCGGTAAGAAAAAATGTGAAAAAACTCATTTTGAGAAAACGACAAAACTAACATTAAACTTATCTGATTACAAAGAAAAGCTTACTTACTTTCTTATTAAAATACTTTACCAGATTTATATAATTCTCCCATATTTTTACTTCTAAAACACTATTTTCTTTTAGGGTGCTCTTCAAAATTTTCTGTGTTTCTTTGTTTTGGGGTCTGCAGTATGAATTGATTCACGGATTCTGCATTTATCTACAAATGTTTATATCCCCGTAAGGTAAACACTCCAGGAATTTCTATATTCATCTTAAACAAAAACCTTTACACCCACTTAATCCTTCACTGAAGTGTATAATAGCATCATACGACCCAAATTTAATTGTTTTGAACTGAAACAAATACTTCATTCGGTACTTTTGCCAAAACTATTCCATTAAAACTTTCGTTGTCATTTGCGTATGTCCATGTAAGCACTTGTTTAATATCTGTTTATCGCATAGCTGGTTCTACAAATATACTGGTTTTAATTTTTGTTTTAAAACATCCATTTGATAAACCAACATATTTTGTACGGAACATTTGTTCCATTGCCAACCTCCGCTGAGAAAATAACACCAATTTCTTTTCCCTATTGTTTACCCATGCATCAGTTTCTTATCACTGGATGCACGGTGATATAACATACACCAATTACATTTTGCTGCATGGCATTTTAAGTTTACCACTATTGCTGCGAACAGCAATTTTACGTAGTAGTTTTAGAGTCTGTCGATAAAGAGTATGAGATATTTTACTTTGTACCAGACAGTCCTTTAGTTTTAGTTTTCAGTTTTCTCAGACGTGACACCACTCTCTTTTGCACATGGCTAATGCACTTAAACTTGGTCAAACTGTTTATTCCATAAGTGTCTTTCACACTCATAAAAGCTTTTGAGTCCACCATCCCATAATATTGAGTGTATTAAAAGTCTGGGGTTTTCACAGTCGAAGAAATATTCGGGGAAGCCCCACAATTTCCATTTTTGATGAAGAGCCTAAGAAGTTACACTGACATATGTGGTCGGCTTTTGACGACTTATATTCAAAAAGTTTCTTGAAAGTCTGAAGTCTTACATGTAGGACAGTAGGGCGACAACTTCTGCCATTACAACACCTTACCAGTATCCAGCTGATATTGCAGCAACACAGCAATTCATAGATGTATAGCCTCTTCGCTGTCCTTATTGCCCATCCACCGATAAATACACTTTACAATATCAGATGATTTTGTTTTTCTCTAATTTGGTACCAGCTTTTATCATGGATTCCCTCAGCTACTTCCTGAACCATAAAAGCTTTGCTTCCCTGGAGCCACGTAAGCAGTTTTGATTGGATTGAGAACGAATTTAATGGTGAGCATATTAATTTAGAGAAATGCCCCATCAAAACCTTTATCTGCCGCATACCTGCAAAGGCCTCTCTAATGTTTGCGAGTTGCATTTACAACTTTTAGGGAAGCAAATACGAAGAAAAGTGCAGACACATTTTGGTATGAAGCCGGGCACAATCCATATATGGAGATACTCTAATAGTTCTACTTTTTCAATAAAACATGTTGAACCAAATTTGAGCAAATGCGCTGCACAATAAGTTCAAGGTAAACGATTCTGTTACCCGAGCACACGGGCCCAGATATTTCTTCTGCGTTGGTGAAGCTCATAACCTCAACTTTGAAGAGCCCCGGCAGTACGATTTCGGGGCTTTGCTGAAGTGATGTTATTTCCGAAGTTTTGTAAATTTATTTCCATATAATTGGTGCTTTACGTGCTTTCCGGCAATATTTTAACCATTTTTTATATTTAAAAACAAGGTAAAACAAGTAAAAGCAAATTTTTACACTGTCAGTTCTTTCAAAAAATAAAATCAGACTTTTGTATGAAACTTAGGAGTCAAAACAACAAACTTGCTGCCAGGTTTTTCAACATAAAAAGAGGAAAAATGTATTTCCAAATACATTCCATAATTATTCTTAAGTGTTTCATTTTAATTTCACAAACTAAATATTTGTATATTAGTTACTTAAATATTTCATGTCATATACCATAAAGAGAAACGTAAACAAACAACCAGGGCGGCACGGATTTGGCGAAAAACCATTTCCTGTGCAAATTTATAATTAAGTAATATTTAGAAGCGCACGGCACGCTCGGCTTCACCATAATTAAGATAAGTACAAAAGAAATTCAAAACAGATTTACAAAAGATAAAAGATGGAATTTTTAATGCTCAAGGTCAAAAGCAAAAATAGAATCCTTTTGCTTGCTTTAAGAAATTGAGCGGTTTAAAAGGGGTCATGTCACCTTGTTTCTCTCTAAAGCGATTGCCGCATTAAATGCTAGGAAATACTTCCAAAAATGCATGCTTTATATTTTTACTTTCACGTGGAGTTCTTAAAAGCAGTCAGTCCCTATTTTTTTAAATACGGCTCGACTTGCGCAGAATCTTAACGAGGCAGAAGAAGCATCCTCTGGAATGACGAAATTTTTACGTGCAGACCCTGGCTGTCAAGTGACTGATAGCGAGTGAGTGTTGCCAGACACCAAAGGCTGTGACTGCTCTAAAAATTATGTTTAACTTTATAATCTTAGTTTCTTTGGTTAAGACTTTGTTATTGTTATAGTAAGGCCTTTTTTTTTATCTTTGACCTACCTTTGTTACGTTTTGATTTATTGCTCTGCATTTTAAGAATTATCGCAATTTACTACACACACACACATATACGGTCTAACTTCCTTTTAACGACGTCGCTAAATCCTTTAAAAAAGTTCTTAATGCAGAAAGTGTATTTCTAATAAAAATTCATCTTTTCATATACTTTAGAAATGACATGCATCAAGTTATATAAATTCATAAACATTACATATTATTTAAACAATGTAATTCTTATTTATAAAGTAGTAAGTAAAATTAAATTGAAAGCAATAAAATGTAAAAGTATGTTAATCTGTTTATGAAAATTTATATCCGTTCATTTTATATATCTTTCCCATAAAAATTAAATCTGCAAGAAGTAAGACATGTAAAATTTTGTTCATGAATACACTGTATTTTCAACTTTAAAGTTAATTTTATATCAGAGTAAAGGAGAACATTTTTTTTATAATGACGTTTTCTCATTTTATATGCCTACAAATAACCCTCGTTATTTTACCACCAGTAATTTTAATCATACACTACTACATGCGTTCTTAAATTCAATTACTGATAAAACCAGTTAATTTTATTTGGTTTTTCTTGTGTTCGAAAAGTTACGTCAATTTTATTTCTGTTAGTGAATTAGGCATACTGTAAAATCAGTGCGAAGAAATTAACCTCCATGAATTGGATTAAGAGAATAAATAATTTGAGATGCCAGAAAAATTTAAAAATAGGGACTAAAAATATAATCGTACCACAAGATAAAAAGTTCGTTAAATAGAAAATCAAATCCGCTGTTTGGATGTTATTTTGCAAAGAAAATAGTAAAATGTTCTTGGTCCCAGAAAAAAATTCGTAAAATAAAAGCTTCAAAGTATGGAAGTTAGATGGCTTATATTGTAGTTCCGACCTGGTTGGAGGTATAGCAATCATCGTCTTAAAACTTTTTTATTTTTTTAAACCTTTTTAAAAGATTTTTTGCAATGCTGATTCCTTTCTCTCATCTCGTGGATTATTCAATTGCTTTCAGATACTGTTCAAAGGCATTCCTGTCAGTGGGAGTGAATCTGTGGTTTATGCTGAGATGGTGAACACAACTCGAGTAAAAGGTTTGAAATGAAAAACCCACATTATTTGATCCGTAGAGCAGGAGGACATGTCAATATTTTAAGAAGTATTTTGCTTTCCTGGTAAACTCATACTCGCGGTTAATCATACTCAAATTAATTTAGCTAGTTTCAACGGATCTGTTGAGTCTTTGTTATGTTTTAAGAATATAAATTTTTCAAATCTTCATAAACGTTCGGGTCTCTCGAATTTAAGGAAATTATAGTATTTAAAACCATGTATGGTAGGATCTGCTAGTAAGCGTTCCCAAAAAGTGAATTAGTTACAAGGCAAAGTGTCAACTATAACTGCACGAGTCGTCAAAACAAAAATACTTCATTTGTCCAGCTAAATAGTGTTTTTAAATCTAAAGCATCGGCACCCGTTATTTGGAACTCCATTCTAGAAATGTTAGCTCACTCCAAAGAAGAAATGTTCAAAACTAAGTATTTAATTTGAATTCACGTGTATGTTTCAATCTGTTTCATATTTCTTCAAAATTATTTCTTCAACGAGACTCATACAGTCCCATTAACAATGCATGTGTTCTTAGATACGCTGTTGTAGTCCTTCAGGCCTAACTAAATTTTGGGAAATGGTTTCTGATGGAACCTTTGATCAGAATTTAAATGACTTTTATATAAAGGTAACTCGAAACTTGTCTGGAAAGTGCATGGTTGCTTGTTCTTTTATAAACCTCCTTGACTGATGGGATTCACAAGCAAATACCTAAAAATAATGTTCGTTTTTAAAATCTAAATTTAAAAAATATATCTAAGCTTAAGCCAAAATACCACGCCTTGTTGACAGAAGTACTCATGAGGGTGCTGTAAATTACATCGACATTACTGATAGGTCTTGAATCTATTTGCCTCTTCATGGACTTTATCCAGCGCTCATACAAATTTTCATTTGACTATTCTATTACGCAGACTTGCGAAAATATTAAAAACAACATTTTTATTGTTTTCGAAGATTCCATGAAACTTAATTTTTAAATTAATAAATTTATTGAAAAATTTCTGTGAGTTTGTTGACAACCTAAAGATGTTTTAGGTCTTCCGGATCTTTTACTCACATATGGAGTTCTGTGAGCGGTGAGAGGTTATCGCTTCTCGGCCTGATGGCTAAGATCAAAAGTGTAGTACCTGTTCTTATCAATTTAACATCTGATACGGAATCCACTGGATTCCTACGGTGTTTCTCAATTTTTGAAGGATGGCTTGTGTTTAAGGATTTATCCTGTCTCAGGCACGAGCTACCCCGTCATTGCACTCTCGATGGGAATCAGCTCTTATAATGAACAAAAAGAAGACTCATCCCACTTATGCCTTTGAGGCAACCCACCAAGTACGTACTACAATTTATTCATATATTTTTTCTTTAAAAATACATTTCAAAACATCCTTTACAATTAACTTTTGACGATTTCTTACAGCTAGGCCACCATTGCACGTAAGTCGAAATAATCCGCTGCTTGCATAAATAGCTCAATCGGCCTTAAAGTATGTGACTGCCTTCGGAGCAATTTTTTTGTAATATATAAAATTTCAATTAAAAAAACATTTTTTTTATTTGAAATGGGACACAAAAGTAAGAATTCCAATACAGTTTTTACAAAGTTAAAATTAATTTTGGGAATTTTAAGTAAAATTTTAGTGAAAAATTGCGGTAAGGATTGTATTGAAAATTCTAATTAATATATTCTTATAATATTTATACAGCACATAAATGTTATTATTATCTGTGTTGATAACTATAAAATTTGTAAAACTTCTAAAAGTTTTTGAAATATGTCAATTTTTATGCAAAAACTCAATTTTTTACAAAACACTAATGTTATTTTCTCACGAAAAGTGCAATAAAATAAATAAATATATACACAGAGATTAGATTATAGTCTAGATAACAGATAAAACTAAATAAAACATTTTCTGAGACTTTCAAGACAATATCTTAAAAAGAAATTCTGTAGTGAACTGTGCCGTGATGAAAAAAATTGAAAAACATAGTTTCTCAGAAAATGCATTTAAAAATTTTAATACAATATGAAAACTTTTCTACTAAATGTACACTTTTTAAACTCTCAATATTTATAGCTCAAGCTCTTTTTAGCTTCATGTAAAACTAATTTGGTCGTTTATTTTACCCTTTTGTTGTTTTCTGGAGAATTTTGTAGACTATAACAATTGTCGTTTTTTGCGAAATTTTGGTGAAAAATTGCAGTTACGACAATTCTTGTACACAAAATTCTAATAAATGTATTCAAATAATATTTATACAGTACATAAATAACACCTTTATCTGTGCTAGAAATCCAAAAATTTGTAATGCTTTTGGAAGTTTTTTAATATGCCAAATTTTATGCAAAAACTCAATTTTTTAAAAATTTTAATGCTTTTTTTCGTAAAAAAGCAATTAAGTACATAAATATATACTCAGAGATTAGATTTTGATTCATAACACAGATAGAACTACATAAAACATGGTCTGAAAATTTAGATTTAGTATCTTAAACATATTTTGTGTTGTGAGCTTTATCATGAAGAAAAATATTGAATAACAGTTTCTCTTAAAACACATTTATTAAATTTAACTTTAATAATTACTTTTTTCTACTTACAAAACATTTTCAAAACTCCCCATATTTATAGCTTAAGTCCTCTTTAGCTTCATTTTTAGCTAATTTGGAATTTTTTGGCTTTTTGCTTTTTTCTGGATAGTTTTGTTGAG
The DNA here is from genome assembly GCA_019973955.1 of Trichonephila inaurata madagascariensis. Classification (NCBI taxonomy): domain Eukaryota; kingdom Metazoa; phylum Arthropoda; class Arachnida; order Araneae; family Nephilidae; genus Trichonephila; species Trichonephila inaurata. The sequence continues at coordinate 5,187 of BMAV01026123.1, read as the reverse complement.
GGTAATGACTGGTGTTTCGATTTTTGAATTTTCTATGTCAATTCCCATATAATTTTTAAGTGTCATTGGATCAATTTCTATACCTAAATAATTAAATACAGGCAACAGCCCTAAATAACCAGAATTATATAAGATGACAGCAATGTATGAACCCAAAAACAAAACTTTTTATGGACAAAAATTTCTTTCGACAAAACAGACCACAATACATTATTATTTTGAATCATGTCATGAAGGCATTTTTTTAGCAACTCCTTATCACAGAGTCCTAAATAAGTAGGCTTTATCACTTTAATCACTGCCTTTTGAAAGGCCTGCTGTTTTGTCTACATATGCTTTACCATCACATGATGCTTGTTTATAATCGCACCAGCTGTCTTTCCCTGTTTGACATTGCCCATGCATGGGATTTTGATTGCTAGAGCAGCAGTGAAAGAAGGCAGCTATTACAGCAGATTGCATTTTTTTGAGTTATCCAACATTGCTGCGGATGGCAATCCCATAATAGTTTTGCAGTTTATCAATAAATTTATCAATTAATTTCCCCTTCCCACCAATTCCTTTGGTGTTCTTTTTTAGTTTCCTTAAACGTGAGCCTACTCTTTTTTGTATATGCCCTATACATTCAAGTTTTGTGACACTGTTTTCACCATATATATCTTTCACTTGTAAAAAGCCCTTGGAATCACCATCACCAAAGTACTCGGTGTATTGCAGGTCTCGTTTGATTAGTGACCTTTCAAAAATCCTAAAAGCTCCATCAGCTTCCATGTTTCCAGAGGATCCTTTGTAATTTGCACATCCATGCTCAGATTTCACATTCATTTCACACATTTTGTAATACTGTCATTACTTCCAGATCTAAAATATTTCCAGTATCAATGGAAATAACTGAAATTCAGCCATTAAGTGACACATGGCCGCTCCGCTGCCATGTGCCATCTACCGAAACACCACAAGTTGTACTTTTTTTCAAATTTCACACTTCTTTATATGCAGCTTTCATGTTTTCTTCAGAACATAACTGTACTGCTTCCAGCAGTTTGAGTTCATGAACTCTGAAGGTATTTTTAGAAATGCATGGCAAATTTAAAGTGCATAACAACTTCTTACTAGCTGTGAAACCTCTGCCAATCAATCTCAATCCAAATACCAATAAAGTATTGAGAAAGAATTTTTTTATTTTCTTTAAGAGTAGAAGTAAAGCCAATCATGTATCCGCAACTGCAAGCCACACACAAGTTAATGCAAAGTCCTTCCCTAAAATCTTCTGACAGTTTCAATCCAATTGCATAACATTCCGGACAACACAGGATTGAAATAATTCCCATCAAAGCTTGGAAATTACTAATTATATTCCCTGTAGAACCATGAAATTCAGGTTCAGGCACATCAAAACCGCTCAATTTCGCTTCAGTTGCAGACGTATTATTACTGTTTTGTGCTACCTTGGTAAACATAGTACCGTAAAACTTTCTCTTTCTGGACACTTTCGATCTAGCTTTCGGCATTTTGAAATTATTCACAATCAAATAAAACGTTAAAATTAAATGAAAATGAATGAATAAACTGTAAAAATATCAAAAGTAAGTAATAGTTAAGAAGAAAGCTTTAAAATGAACAATGTAAACAAACTATAAGCGATAATATTATTGCAACTCACTAAAACAAGCTGGAATTAAAAAAAAACAGTTGCCAGATTAAAAAAATATTAATAAATAAATAAAGGATACGTTGATCTATATTTACGATAAATATTAAACATTTATATTGCTTAAAAGTCACGATAAAAACGTTCAAACTATTTGTTTACATTTTTATGTCTCTTTAAACACCCATTTCCGGTTTTGAAACTTCCATCTGCGGTTTTCTAAATAAGCTATAACTTAGCTTCTAAATATCGTACGAACTAAAATAAAGTATTTTTGGAATCTTCAGCGTATAGACTATAATAGTAAAACATAAAGTCACTTTCGAAAATTCTCTCTAACCCGAGGATTTTTGGATAGTCACATACCTTAACAGCGCTTGACACGCCTGTATTAAGTTAGTTCCTTTGTGGAGTTACGCATTCTGATAACTACGCCGACGATATATGTATGCATTTACTTGGTTTTTAAAGTTATATGTAAAAAAGGAATTTAGTTACAGATAAAAACTAGTCATCTAAACTATACTCTTCTCTAGTACATGAGATATTTTCATCTAAAGCCATTTAACCCGCGATCACTCGCGTGGGGTGTTCTGTACACCCCAGCAACAAGAAAAGCCTCCTACAATTCTAAAAATAATGCGCAGAGCCACGATTTTTTGTGTAGCTGCCCATTTTAGGTCATTGAACCTTCAGACCTGATGTAATCAATCTCGCTGGGGCGATTGGAATGTAACGCCCTTCAAAAGTTTATTTGGGGTGCTGAAAACACCCCACGAGTGATTGAGTTATATTTTCGTACTCGAAGCATCTACGGAAAAGTACGTTTTACTCTTTCCGCTTACGTTTTTTTTTTTTCAAATATATTAACATGCAAGAATATTTTATTTAAAATTTCAATAAATGCGGTTTAAAAATAATATAATTCTATAAAACATTTGTAAAATACAATTTTTTTTTAAAAAATTTCAAAACGTTTTCTAGAAATTATGACAAATTCTCCATGAGAAAGGGAGAAATAACGACTTTGTCGTCTATTAGATACTGTATCAACAGATTGACAGAATGAACTAAGTGAATTCGATAACTGCGTGATTTCGTAACTAAAGTTGGAGAGATGAAACTTGAAATCTCACATAGAATTTTATAATACAGGTGAGTGTTGATACCACTGATGAAATGTGCCGTATATATATATATATATATATATATATATATATATATATATATATATATATATATATATATATATATATATATATATATATTATGTATCGCGAATATGTAACCTTTGGCCATTGCGAATATTTTATCATCTACTTAATACTGCAGGAATTAATGCTTCCTTTGTCTATCATTCGGTTCTTCTTGAAAATAAATGAGACATTCAATATTATTAGAGATTAGAATGGATCTTTTGCAGCACAGTGGGATATGAGATCAGTTTCCCAAACCTTAACAAAACACACAAAAAGCTTTACTGACACAGAACATATTAAAAAGAGCATTAATCCCCCTAAAAAAGGGGTGTTGCACTGCTTTTCAATGGGTAATTTATGTAAAAATTATTTGTTTTTGCTTCAATGTAAGAAAAATATGTGCTTAAAGCATATGAATACAGTCTGCTCTGAATGTTTGAAAAATGATTAAAATATTATTTTTCGACTTTTTATTATCCTTATCATTAATTATAAAGTATATTTATTACTGGTATATACGTTTTACTTGTGGTTTATGAAAAAATATAAAATTGTGTAATTCAAAAAAAATATCTTGTAGGTCTAGTTTAAATTAATGCTAGTCTCATTTGAATGCAATAAATTTAACAATTTTGTTTGTATAATACAAAAAAACCTCTTATACTTCATAAATATATATCATAATTGACTTAAATTTTTTCTTATTTAAATACACGTGTTAAGAGTTTGGGGTGTTCTCTACACCCCGCGAGTGACGACGGTAGAAAAACAGGCGCGAGTGACCGCGGGTTAACTAGCCTTGCTACAACTACATAGTTTTATTGAAAAGAAAATATTAAAAAAAAAATACCAATCAAGTTTTTATAAAAATGTCCATTTGATTAAATAACTTTTTTTAACTAAACAAATATTATTTGATTGGTAATATATCGCGAGTTTTTATGTTGCTTGTAGTACTGTTAGATTTCCCTTAAGGAGCAAACTTTGCACCCCCTATGCTTTTATATAGCTTTTAAAAATACTAATTCATTTAGATATTTATATCTTTATTAGATATGTGCAGCTTTACTTTTTCCTTACTATTTCTTTACGTGGTATTTGGCAAACACAACTTAATTTTTATATTTTTAGCACTTATCCACTTGTAATATTATCCTTATCTTGAAGAATTTTTATTTTCAAACTGTTTTCTCTTCCTTGCTATTAAAAGGTTTAGCCCTCTGACCGGAACATCATATTTATTATTTTCTTTCTGAGCAGTATCCTCCTTACATAAGATATGCGATTTTATTGCGACTGTTTTAAATGTTCTTATCGCACATGGAATTGAGTTTGGCCCAATTACGACGTGTGTTGTTAAATCAAGCACAACTTTTTTTCCCAAAATATATACCTTAGACAATTTAATTAAAAACATGAATTATATAAACGAAAATTTAATAAGTGAAAATACAATTTTTAATTATTAAGTTATTATGAGGCACACTATATAAATATATTTTTATAACCGTAATTATGACTAGTTCTTTGATAAAAACTGATTAGAATTTTTTTATTTTTATGTAAGAATAACTAAAAATAATAATACCCAAACCAAAAATTTTTTGGAATATCCGTCTGATAGACGGTGATAGATAAGAAAATAACAAACATCGTGAGTTTAAGATAATCGCTTAATACCGCTACGTGATCCACTCACTGGGTAGAGTCTAACTGAAGATGACAAGACAGCCAACCCCCCAAATCAAACCACAGCATTATCTACAGTCATCAGAGCAAATCATCCCCGTCTGAGAGACAGATGCTCCGGTCAGAGGTTTAAGCGAATAAAAGGAAGGTTTGTTGCAAAAAATCAATAATTTTCTTTTGCTTAATCAATAAAAAGTCTACTCTTCATACCATAAAGAATAAGGAAAAATATCATTTGTCCGGTATCCTTATATGTAGAATTTCGATCCGGGATGGAGCGATGATTCTAAACAAAGTCGTTTCAATACATTCTAATGCAATCTGCTTCCAATTTGTATTTTGAAGTTATAACTTTAATATTGACGTAACACTGTAGTTACACGATTAAAGCAGAACATTAATTATATATAATACAAGTCAGACTACACTAAGACTAAAAACTACTACATGACATTGCATTACATCTGTTTTCTAATAGTACTACAAAAACAGAGACACGAAGTTCAGTTCTCATGCGTTTGCTTGGATTCAGTTAAGTGACTGGTGGCGAGTGAGTGTTGCCAGACAACAAAGTTTGTTACTGGTCTTAATATTATGTTTATCTTTATAATCTTAGTTTCTTTGGTTAGAATTTGTTATAGTTATAGT
>BMAV01026122.1:0-43978 GCA_019973955.1 Trichonephila inaurata madagascariensis | reverse complement strand
AAAATAAATAACATAATTGAATTAGCGAAAATTGAATTTTTAATAAAAATTTGTCTTTAAATATTCATTTAATGAATCAAACGCTTAAATGATTAACTTGTATTAAAATTTCAAACGAAAAAAAACCTCAGCTTACGCCACTTTTATGCAAAATACTCGAACTCATTTTAACAATCGAATTAAATTGCTCATCTTGAAGGAAAATAAAAATAACCTCAATAATCTTCTTATAAAATCTCAGAAATTAAGAAGCTTAGCGCGTCATCTGATATCGTAAAATGAAATTATAGGTAAGACCCTAAAGAAGAGCTGGCTGAAGAAGAGGGGAAAAAAAGAGGAGAAACTATCTCAGAGGAATACATCTCATCATCATCATCAAGGCTTCATGCAATTGATTAGAAAGATAGCTTAAACCGCAATTTTGGTGCATTTAATAATTCTCTAATTAGCCGTTTTTCAGCCCATTTGGATTCACTTTAGCTTCCATTAAAAGCAAATCACTTCAAAACAGTCTTTTCGTAATTGATATAAGAGGATTAATATGCACTCTCCACTCTAAAGTGAGTTTTAAGAAATTCGATTTGCTTCATCATTTGAACATCATTTTTTTCGCTCGATAATCTCTTTCTTAATATGAAAAGGTCGGAACTGCGTAATAATTCGCCGGAACAGGGGGATAGGAAAAAAGGCCATTAATACCTCTCGTAAATGGTTGGAAACATTAAAAAATGTTAAAACGATTTGTGAAATAATATTGGCCTTAGCTTTTTCTCCCCGTAATGTTAATGAGATGATTCAAAATTAAGGAATGATCTGTAGTGCCTCAGCGCTTCAATCCTATTAGGTAGGGTTTTGTGCGATTCATTCTAATTTGCTAATCAATTTTTTGATCGTGTTTTTGTAGGCAATTATCCACAAAAAGTCATTACAAATTCGTTATTAATGAAAAAAAATACGGCTACCGGGATAATTCTGGGAATGAATGCCTGTTATTGTTGAGATTCTTTTTTACTACTGTTATTATCATACCTTATGCCTAACAAAAGTAAATGATTTTCTTCCATAATGGATTAATATTATTAGACAAAAAATGCAGAAATCCATTATCAAGTTGTCTGAATTCCCTATAAAGTGAACGAACTCAACTATTATTTATAATTTTGTTATAATTGAGCTGATAAATAGTTATTTACATTCTAAGAATATTTTCCCGAACTTTTCTCAGATATGTATCGTGCTTATATTCTTTCTATTTAAGTATTGAGATATTAATAAAAAAATATCACATAAGCTTGATATTTTTTTTATACTAATTGAAATAGCTGTTTAGAAATTACGGTGACTACGTTCAAAACCGTAATTTTGAAAAAGCGTATAAATGAATATATTTTTTTTGATATTTAGTGTCAGTTGAATTATAGTACATATAATAAAATATTTTAAGTATATTATTACAAGAAAAAATTATTTAAATGCAATTATTTGACCAAAAAAAAAAGGAAGAAAGAATAACATATCTTTAGAACATTCTCCTTTTATGAAAAATGTTTCTACAATAATAATATTTTGCCTATGTATATCTAAGATTTAAATACAGAGCCCAAGTTACGTTTTCAAAAAATTCGCTGTATTTTCAGAATTACGATTAACTGAAATAATAACCAGTGTTTTTGATATGTAATGTCTTTCCTCTAGGTTGCTGGATATTTATCGGAGTGATTTCGTGAAAAGGGACGGAAACTGGTAACAGGAAATGACGTCAATGGGAACTTGGCGAGATCTTGGCGATAGAGCCAAGTTAGCATCATATTTGGCAACCAAGTTTACCGCCAATTTGGCGAATATTTTGGCGTCATTGATGACCATGTTGGTAAGTTCAGGGCCCTGTGGATTCTTCTAGAAATTCGTGGATTTCTCTAATAATTTCGTGCTCTGTGAACTCACTTCCCATGATTTTGAGTGGTGATTTTAATTTTAACATCAGTTTGCCGAAAGCTGAGCCGCTCATAGCTTTTTTGAATGATGAACTCAAGCTCAAAATGAACATAAATCAAAATGTTTCGACAACTAACAGTGGTACTGTTATTGATGCTGTTTTTCAACGGTTTTTAAATACTTTGAAATCACAAGTATATGTGTTATATTTTAGTTATCGTAAGTCTATTATCTCCACTTTTCTCCAAATTGAACAAGAATAATCATTTTTGATAAAAAATTGCATTACTCCTTGTGTTAATTAAATACAATTTTCATTAAAGATATAGTTATTCGATAGAAAATTATTTCCAATCATCTCCGATTCATTTTTTTCAGGATATAAGCTACTATTGCGTATTTACCACGACAACATGTCAGATGTTACACATCATATGCGACTACTATAAAGCTCATTTCTTTTCTTTTCTTTCTTTCTTTCTTTTTCTTTTTTTGTTAAAATTTCTCTACTCTGATGTATCAAAATATGAATAATTCCACTTCTAAATTGCATTTTAAAAAAATACTTCTTAAACCCCCTATTTTTCCAAATTGTCTTAAAAAAATATTTTATAAAACTTTTTTTTCATCAAAAGGAAATTTTAAAAAAATGCCCTTTTTTTCTTCACTTTTTGCCAAAAAATTGCATTTAAATAATTTATAACAAAAGTCTTAAGACAATTGTAAATGTATATTCCAATTCAACTGACACTACATATCAAAAAGTATTCATTTATACACTTTTACAAAATTACGGTTTTGAACGTAGTCAGATACCTTAACAATTAAAATTGACAAGATGATTTTACACCAAAATTTATATCGAGCACTTAAACATATTTTGTCGTTTTCAAAAAACTAAGAAAAAATTAGCTCTTTTCTGTAAAATTCATTTGGTTATGTTTTTTGAATGTTTCATTTTAAAATTCTGGAACTGGAAATAATATAAAACTAAAATAATAATTCCGATCGGTAGGTCCATTCAAAATTCTAATTTTAAGCAAATTTTTTTAATTCAGAATAACTCGAAGTGGTGAATAGAAAATTATTTTTAATGCTGTTAGTTTTCACTTTTAACATTTTTACTGTCATGCCCGAGATTATCTCGCGCATAATAATGTTCCAGTATGTCCCACCCGAGTATTATATGGAGTAATTTTTATTTTGAGTCCATCTTTGTGTTATACCCAAATATTTATTGAGAGAAGTTTATTTCTGTCATATCAAATCTGACTCTATATGGAGAACTTGATTTGAGCTCCAAAATGGAATTATTAAACTACTAATAAGTATTTATTTTGATTATATTTTTTAGAAAATAAAGATTTCTTAGAAGCTAACTTTGCCACCTTGTGTAGCAGTCACCTTAAACAAATAGGCATTTATTATAAAACCTTAAACATTTTTATGCATGTAATTCAAAGTATCAATTTTGAACTCCTAAGTATATTTTATATTTTGATTTTTTCAATAAAAAATTAACAATTTATGTACCTAAATCATCAAAATAACTTTTCAAAGGGTTAATAGGTTATCCTGAAGTCTAAATTAAAGAAACATTTTAGTTAAAAACAAATTCTGAGAACTTTTTATAGTTGCATTATTTTTTCGACGGGTCGGAAATTCGAGCCCTGATTCGACGAAAGACAGGAAAATAGAGGAAAATGCGTATGATGTTAGATGACGATATTTTGAGTTAAACATTAATTCAAAATATTTTTTTTACTTTTTATACCTTTCGTTTTTATTATTTAGCATCATGAAAACGAAAACATTCACACTCATCGTTAAAATACATTTATCTCTAACAAACAACTGCGGTACAATTAACTATATGCCCATATATAATTTCTTTAATAAATATAATCGACATTCCTTATGAATTTGATGTTTACTTCTTTTATTATTCTGTTTAGATGTCAGACTTTAATGTCCTTTTTACATAAATTGTATTTAAACAAAAGTTTACGGAATGTCTGTTTAGTTTAAAAGGAAACATGTAATTAAACATAAAATATTGGATTAAAAGAAATTATAACATTTAATCATATTGGTTATTTAATACATAAAAACTAAAAAATGAAGATACGCTTATAAAACGATGCATTTTTATAAAAATAAGGAGGGGATATAAAAAATGTTTAACAATATGTTTTACAATATTGAACAATATATACACGCTATATGTTTAACAATCTAGAAAAAGTTTCGATCTTCCCAATGCTTTAAAGTTACTATGATAGTCTTCATGGTCAATTACAATTCTATAACTTATTATTATTACAAGCAATAAAAGAAATTCTTTTTCATATAAAAGACATCTAAACATGCCTAGCATGTACGCTTTCAGGTTTCGAACAATAAAAAATAAGAAACTGCAATTGAAAGGAAGTTTACTACTTTGCACAATCGAAAAAGACTTCATAACTTTATAAAAGAACAAATACAATAAAGCTTCCAGAGAAAGAAAAAGAATGATAAAATATATATTGGTCAAAACTAAAGAGTGTATAACCAATGGTACCCCAGGGACTTATATTGAAGAGAAGAACAAAAGTATAATGGAACGGTACTCAACGTCTCCAAAAAAAGTAATAGATTGGAAAAATAGAACAAATAAAAGTCACTCGGGAACCTTAAGAAGAAAAATAACATTTTAAAAGCAACAAACTATTCGTGTCAAAAAATAAGCCTCTGCAGAGAAAGACACTAAGCTGAAAAGTAAGTTATTTGGGGGCTTCCACCCAAAGAATCAATAGAGGGATAAAAACAAACAAAAGAACTCGAAGAAAATTATGAGAGAGTCAAGTTCTTCTAAAGTAAAAACTTAAAAACTGAGATGAGTCTGATAAGAGAAAATGAAAAGAATTGATATATAAGTTTCTTTGACAATTGTCAACAAGCTCTCCAGGAAAAGCAATTGGTATCCCAAAGTAGTGATGAAAGGTTATGATGTAAACGGCATCAGTTATATCTTCGAGGAAGGTATTTTTTCATTATTTTTTCCCTTCTTTCTCGTTTTTCTAGAGGGTAAAATGAAGGTTCGACATATATATGACTTTGTTTTTAAGACTTCTTTCGATAGAGAGAAGTGGGGAGTGTTCTTTTAAAAAAAGAATCCGGGACTTTTTTCGAGAAAGTACAAGGGATATTTATTTAAAGCCTTTCAAAAAGCTTGAATTCTTAATTAGACTAACAAGAAATAAAATAAAATATAAAAATAAAATAATATAGTAAAATTTTTTTTTTTATCTATGTATATATATTGGGCTATCACTTTTTTTTGTGCCTTTGACACATAGTCATTTGGACGAATACATGGGCTTCATAAACAATATTACAAAAACCATTGATATTATTTATGTCCAATTTTTTCTAACAATTATTGGTATAATGAGATAAGCATATGTACCCAAATTATGGTACATTAAGTCTGTTAAATTATCAATCGTCTTTTTTCTTAAAAAAAATGCGTGGTTTTCTATACTTGGCAATTTTACGAGTGTCCATAAAGATAGGTATACAAAAAATCCATGAAAACTAGTTAATGGACGAAAACATATCAATATGTGTCTTTATTTTAGATATATTTCTGACAATTCATCATTCTTTTCTTCAATAGTTTAAGTTCGATTGATCAATATGGTTCTGGCTACTATTTATTGTAGTTAGATAGTATAATGAGCTATATGAATTTATTATATATATATATATATATATTATATTATATATATATATATATTATATATATATATATATATATATATATATTATTTTTATTTATATATATATATATATATATATAAACATTGTTCATTAAATGTTCTTCACACAAAAATTTTTCAACACTTTAGGCCTTTTCTAGAACTTCACAGACTTTTCAAATAAAAATTTTTTTCAAAAGAACTAGCTCTTAAGCATTAACCTTTGCAACCTCATATATATTATAGCCGCAATAATGTACAGATTGATAATTATATCTATCTCTAGAAATGTTTTGTAGATTAGGAGATTGAAAATAAATTGTGTCTTTGATCATATATTTTCCAATTTATTGGTTAATTGTTTATTAACATTGCAATTAGTAGTAATGCGAGGGCTTTTAAAAAAAAACATAAACGAAGTATATGCTATAAAATACATTTAAAACAAATTAAAGAGCCTTAACAGCCTTGTAGTTATTAAATAATTCATCTGGTGTATGCTTTAGATTGAGGTAATTGTGATACGCTAGATTAAATCCAAATTTTTTTCTTTAAATAAGTTTATCTTAGTTCTTGAATATTTATAACTCCTTAACCACCATTATTTAACATAATTGTATTATTTTACGTTAAATTTTATTTTTGGACAAATAATTACTTACAATCTGCTTTGATAACATTTTACACCTTGCATGTCTTGGAGATGACAACTTTGAAACATGGTGACATTAAATAACTGTAAAAAACTAAGCAGAAATAGAAATCTTACTCAATAATAGTTTGCCAAGCTTTGTTTTATAGAGTTTGTGGTTACAAGCCTGGCATGAATTTTTTTCTCTTCGTCTATTTCAGTATATACATATATTAATTCTCCGATTCAAAATGGGTTATGAAAACATGCAGGCTACTAATAGTGAATATGAATTTATTAATATAGATGCGTGAAATATTATGAGGACTGTTGCACCGCTAACTCCTCTCCGTTTTATACTTAAATTAGTCTTTTCCTCCATGAAGACAAACAGCAAGGATAAAACAAATGCGGAAGTTATCAACAGGAGTTTGGAGAATTGACTTGATGGAAAATCACCTACTTTAGAAAAAAAAATATAACAAACAACGACATTAACAGAACACAATGATATTACAGTTTGCTTAAACAAAAAAAAGCTAAGTGTGAAAGGAAGACAATAATTAATTTTATAGAAAAATGCGAAAGACATCATTTCCTTTACGTTGGAAATTGTTTTATGAATTACCACACTTTAGAATATAAAAATTAAATCTTATTAATATAATAAATAAAATAAAAGAAAACCTTAAAATAATCTTGTTAATATAATACATACACACTCTAAAATTTTGAAGCACACAGCTGTGAAATGCTTCAATTCATTTCCTCAAAAATAAATACAAGTTTATACCGAACAACATTGAAAATAAATCGAAAACAAAGGGTTAAACTGCACTGTCAGAGAAGTTTTAAAAAGAGCATTTGATTATGAATATACATTTGTGTACAGATATTCAATATAGCGTAAAGAGTTTCTACATAGCACAAAAACATACAATTTTAATTGAGAGTTAAATTAAATTAAAGAAAGAAACTGCTCCCTCCCTTTCCTTTCTCTTTTCATATACTATATATACACATTTTCTAAGTAATTCAATATTAAAATACAATTAAGGTATCCAACTACGTTCGGAACCGTGATTTTAAAAAAGCGCATAAATGGATAATTATCATGATATTTAGTGTCACTTAGGATAGAATACATGTATAAAATAGTTTTAAGGACATTGTGACAAAAAAAAAGTTATTTAAATACAATATTTCGGCAAAAAATTAACTTAAGATAACCTTTTTTCAAAATGTTCTCCTTTTGCGAAAAATGCTTCTATTATAATAATATTTTGCCTGTATATAGCTCAGACCTCTGTACAGAGGCTCAAGTATGATTCTTGAAAAATTCACATTATCTTCAGAGTTACAACCCATTGAAGTAATTATCGGCGTTTTTTCCTTAAAATTTCTCCTCTCTGTTGTCGTAAAACATGGATAAACCCACTTCTAAGTTATATATTTCAAAAATTCTTGTTGAGCCTCTGTACAAAGGTCTGAGCTATATACAGGCAAAATATTATTATAATAGAAAAACTTTTCACAAAAGGAGAATATTTTGAAAATGGGTCATTCTATGTTCATTTTTTGTCAAAATATTGTATTTAAATAATTTTTTATTGTAATACTATTCTTAAAACAATTTATATACATTTTCTAATCTAAGTGACACTAAATATCATAAATATTATCCATTTACACGCTTTTGCAAAATCACGGTTCCGAACGTAGTCGGATACCTTAAACTTACAACTTTACGCAAGTAATTAAATATATATTATGAAAGATAATTAGTTTCTAAGCAAAAAACTGAAAGTAACTCGTTTTTTACAGTTTCTTAAAATTTTTATAAAACAGATTATGTATAGTTTTATGTACGGATTATGTATAGTTAAAAGACAGATATATATATATTTATATTTTATTCCAAGTATTTGAATAGGAAAACTGCCAATTAAACATATATCCGTTTATTTAATTTACATAAAATAAATATTTCTTTTTCTCAGTCTGTGGGATACAAGCTTTTAATGATTAAATTCTTCTATTTCTAGATACTTAAATAATATTGATATATACTGATGATTTATCGGGGTGAAAATACAAATATCGCAATAGTAATTTAATACCAAAAAAAATTTCGTTTCTTTTCATACTGCGACTTGAAAACACTGAAATTTCCTTCTTATCGAATAAGACCCAAAATACGCCGGGGAAAAAGCCACAATTGTATATCTAAAGTACTTTCTTATTTTTTTCTCAAAGGAAATAAATTCTCTTAAAACCCTATAGATCATACGCCACTTATCTTTTTTTCAGTTACAGGCAGACTAAGAAAAATGCTTGTTGCTTTTAAAAACCGTAAAATTTGATTGCCTGGTTTATATTTCCGTTAAAGCCAGGGGGGATTTTTCTTCTCGATTTATTGTTCATATAAAATAAAATATTTTTTTTTTCACGCTACACAGAAGACTACTTTTTTTAAGTCGCGTAGGGAATAGTAGGGGGATAAAAAAAAACCCGGAGAAAAACGAAATAAAGAGACTTGTCAACCGACCTCAAATGTTTTATCCCCCTGGTTTTAAAGGATACACTTTTATTTTTCTGTTGAGTTTTATTTTCCGTTGAACAGTGGGGCTTTAAAAAAGCCTTAGAGTCGGATCTTCGCCAATAAAACCGCAGCAAACGATAAATGATGTGGAAGAGTATTTCGATGTAACCGCCCTGAGAAGTAGAGATTTATCTCAACTCCACTTGTCAGTTGGCAAAACCTACGTTATATGTTTCGAAGACACTTAAAAAAGAGATTTTCAGAGCTCAAAACGTTTCCACTTCAAATGTTACTCGATGAAAAATGAAAAGGATTGGCACTGATAGTTTTGTGTTCCTTTATTTCGTAGTTTTTTTTTTTTTAAGTTTTTAAAGACACACACACGCAAACTCGTCAAGTCATTTGTAATTTATTTCACAAAATAAAAAAATGTCTAAAATTTTAAGTTTTTTAAAATTTTAATTCTAGTTTAATAGTTTTTTATTTCAAAATGTTGAAAACCCGCATGCAATTTAAATTTGATGTAGTTGCAAAAAATTTAACTTATATTTATACTTTTATTACACAAATATATCATAAGAAATTAAAAGTATGCAGATTTCAGATATTTTAAAACAATTTTTTCAGTATAAAAAAATAATAAATATCTCAAAGAAAAGACCTTTTCAATTCCTATTATTAGTTCAACTCTTCCTATATATTTATTTATTTATATATCTTCTTCAAATTTTTAATCGCTAATAAAATACTTTCTATTCTTCCATTTAGGTTGAAATAAATTTACAAACACTTGACACGGATTTTAAACTGATGTAATACAGATTTAATCAAATATTAAGGTTCATTAATTAAATTTGCAAATTAATTTCTATATATCCAACATCATATATAGAAAGAAAAATTGTTCGTTGTATCCCTATAGCGCGATTTGGATATGAGTTGACTTTAATCCAAAAGAATCCATGCGGTTCGAATCCCACATAAGACAGCCTAATTTCTGAGAATGCGAATTCTTTTTGTATTACTATACTTTTTTATTAGAATAATTAAATTTAATGAATGAATAAACAGTAAAAAACAAACAAAAAAAATAGTCCAACACCATATATAGAAAGGAAAATCTAAAATCGCTTTCTATTTTGTCACTTTATTGTGATTTTATATGTATATATATATTTATATTAATTGTAAATATTTAAGTAAAAGTAACTGAAATAAAATGTTTCCTTGATGACCTAAGTAGTAATTGACTCATTTTTTTATATTACTTGTTTTTATACAGTACATAATACTTTCAGAACAAACCCTGACAGTTTATATTTTGTTTTAAACTTAAAGAATTAAATTGTGTGTGATAAAAGACAATATGTTGAAGTTATCAAATTACACCTTTTCTTGAAAATATCTATTAAATTATTTCTTAATGACAAAACATTGTTTATTTTAACTTAAAAACCTTTATTTAGAATTGAATGGAGGAATAAAAAACAGAATAATTAAAAAGTAGAACAAAAAGTGTCTGAGATCTAAGAAAGAGGACTGAAAAAAGAGGTGTCACACATACACAATTTCCCCCTGTAAAGGAAATGTTCATATATTCATATGTACATTTTACATATTACTAGTAAAAAATAACATTTTGATGTTTAGTCTTAACCGTCACCGACCTATATATACGCCTCACTCAACCGGTGCATTAAATGCATCAGACGCATATATATGTCTTTCCGAAATACGATCCTTTTTTTGCGCTGTTATCTGTAAAACTATTCCGCGAATGTATTTATTGATTTGAAATCATCTAAATATTATATTTATTAATATCAATAATATTTATATTAATAAATATAAGTATAATATATTATTTATAAATATAAATATAATATATTATATTTATAAATATAAATATAACTTATTATTTATAAATATAAATATAATACATTATTTATAAATATAAATATAATATATTATTTATAAATATAAATATAATATTTTATTTATAAGTAAAAATATAATATATATTTATATTATATTCATTATTTGTTATATTATGTTTTTGAAATGCTATAAAATGACCTTGACAGTTCATATGAAGGTCTGTGCCTGTGTGAAAAATCGTGGTCCTGGGGAACGAATCGTATAATTTTTAATCGGAAATTTAGGGGTAAAATAATGTTTCATTAAGCCATATCTGCCTGTTGTTGAAAAAAAAAGAGGAAAGGATACAACTAAGAAACGCTTTTTTGACGAAAAAGATAACATTATATACATAATTACCTTATTTTTATGTAGTAAAAACCCGTTTCTCACAATTTACCACTTATCCACTCTGCTGGAATAAATTCAATTTTTAAAAATTTACAATACTTTCGTCATTTCTTTTTCTTTATTGCTAAATGGAATTTTTAACTTACAGGTTTTTGTGAAAATTGAAGTATTCATTGTATGTTTCTAATTTTTTTTACAAATGAGGAAAGGAACACAAAAACTTAAACACGAAACATTTTTTGTCAGAAAACAAAAACGTGATTGATTTTCAATGTATTCCTTAACAAACAGAATCACAATGTTTTCGGTAAAATGTCAAACTTAATGCTGCGAATGATTCCTTTAAATCCCAGAAAAATAAAACGATTAAGAAAAGGTTTCCACATAAAATGTATAAGATAATATATATATAAGAAACGAGATTGGGCAATATATAAAATTCTTTTGTTTAGCAAAAAATCTAAAATGTGACAAATGTACTACTTCTATCTCGAATAAAAATGACGCCTTCTATTCAAAACTGTGACTTATTCCATATTATTCTATATTATTATATTAGATTCTTATTTGGAATGATTTATATTGGAAAATACTTTTAAGATCAAATAAACTTAAAATAAAGTGAAATATTAATATTTAAAGGAATAATACGCTCTTCACTAAAATTAACCTTTAAAATAATCTTCAGTAGGTTAGAATGCTTACAACAGAATTTTTATTTCTTATCCAACAAATTAAACACCTCAGAAGTAATTTCTCTCCGTTGAATTGTTTTCTAAACCTTTCATTTTTGAATATAAGGCATTTAAATCTAGCGTACACGTAGTTAAACCCGTAGTTTTTTAAAAAATGACATTCAAATAAAAGGTCCTTGTATCATTGTCGATTCTTCACCTTAAACTGAGAGAGATCCTCGTTTTCTGGTTCAGTATATATATATATATATATATATATACAGTCGGACCCCAATTTAACGAATAATGGACTCCGAATTAATGAATTATTTCAACAGCTGAAATTTTTTTATTTGTTTATACTAGAAACAATTGAATCATTTTGTCCGAAAGAGAAAGGCTTTCCTTGTAAGCACCAAATTTCGGCAAAAAAGTGCGCAGACCATTATTAGACTTTACAGGTGCAGAATAGTCATGAGTGTAACCTACCGTGTACGTTTTAAATAGGATCGAAAATTCCTGTCTTATCTCATCCCACTTCTCAATGCAGGAGATATTTTTTTTTATTTTTGTTTAAAGGTTATGTTACATTTGATAACCGGCTGCCAATTTGAGCAACTAAAATTGAGGAAATTGTTGATTTGTCGGAGCCAGTGAATAGAGATTCTGATGTAAAGAAATTTTTATCATAAATGTTATATTTTCAAATGCTTTACATTGTTTGGAAACTGCGAAAACATAACTTATGCAACGGGATGTAAATAATGCAGTATTTACTTTTCTGTATAATTTTGAAAAAGAGATTTTTCGAGACAGAAAAATAAAAAGACTATAAAAAGCTATTTGTCAGTATTTTAAAATTTCCAATTACATAACTGGCGCGTAGTAATTCACCAATAGTATTTTAGCCCTTGAATAAAAAGTGTATAATTTCTAACCATGGATAATTTTTGTATAGTTTCTTATCACTTCCAAAAGGAAAGAAAAAAAAAATTGTACCCTTGTAAAATTGTATTGTACCCTGATATAACGAATAACCCCTAAAAGAACACAATGTTTGGTCCCGATGTATTCGTTAAATACGGGTTAATCTCTCGATTCATATGGAAAGAGAGAAAAAAGAGGATAATTATGTGATCTTCATATCGTTGGCCTAATTATCAGACTGTGTAACTCCACCGGTGTTACTGTGGCCGCGGTAGCCGAGTGGTATAGGTATCGGACCGTGGCTTACCTTGTCACGAGTTCGAGCCCAATACCACTAAAGACCCGCCGTGTAGGGCAGAGATGCACGTTAAATCTGTCGAGAGCTGAAACGTCCTCCCGTTGGTGTGGTAGTTAGGAGAGGGGGGTGCCAGCTCAGGTGTCGTCCACGTCACTTGACCATGGTTCAAAATTACGTGGTCCGTCGCCAAAAGCCCTCGTGTAGCTAAA
The DNA here is from genome assembly GCA_019973955.1 of Trichonephila inaurata madagascariensis. NCBI lineage: Eukaryota > Metazoa > Arthropoda > Arachnida > Araneae > Nephilidae > Trichonephila > Trichonephila inaurata. The sequence continues at coordinate 30,751 of BMAV01026122.1, read as the reverse complement.
CAGTGCAGAGTTAATAATCAATCAATCAACCACCAGTGTTACTGATTTGATATAGAAGTGCAACGCGCCAAGCGCTTTTTGGCGCGTTTGCTTAATCCTTTTGTTTTGTCTACGCCATGCCTCAGAGCGTGCTCCGCTTTTAATTTATTCCTCGATCAGTGTAATCACTACTTTTTTTTTATTTCATAATAAAACTAGATTTCGAAGGGAGAGGTGGTGGCCAGATTTTAACATAAAATAAATACAGCAGAAAGCAATATTAATGTATTACACTTCCAGATATAAATTATTTACACTCTTTTAAGCTTTCATTACATAAAATTTGTAACGATGTGTTACTTTTGCTGAGCAGAGGTACCGCGGAAGAAAAAAAAAAAAACTAACACTAATATACGTTATCCCCATGGCAACTACATTATCGCAGGTAAAATATCAAAGTAAACCATATTGTAATAGTATCGCCTATCTTGGCGAACATAAGCAACTTGGCTCCTAGCCCTACTGTATCAAATTAGCAAACCAGATGGAGTTACGCAGTCTGATAATTAGACCGACGATATGATATTTGACTGTAGTATGGAAATATAAATATTCGAGGGATCTGTCCTTTTCCTAAATTCTTTAAGGATTAGAAATTCTTTGAGTATTATGTAGTTACTGCAGGGTTAAAATATGAGTAATCCTTAAAGCCGATACTCACATTTGACGATACACATGTTCGTTTTTATTTAATCGTGTCGAATATTAATCAATATTTCTCTACAATACTTTTTCAAGTTAAGTTTTACTACAAATTTGAAAAATTCCATATTTAATTTAATTTACAACCTTTTTGATTCGCTGCATTCAAGCAGTAAATTAAATATGCTATTTAAAATAAATGCTTTTATTACATTAAATATTTTTAAAAACTGTTCTATTAAATTCTATTCTAAGTCTATTTTAGTAAAAAATTACGCAGCACAGAAAAAAAAAACTTTTTAAAATTATCTTATTAAACAGTGGTCCCCAACTCCAGGCCACACAGGGAATATTAAATTATTTCCATTTTATTTTCTAGAGTGTATTTCTATCAGGTTTATGCGACTTTTTATGAAAATCACTTTATGCTCATTTTTGGTGTTACTGTATTTTATACTGCAGCATATTTAAATACAATTAAATTAAACTTATTAAGTTAAAACAATGTAAAATATAAACAATCAATGCCCCCCCGTCACGAGCCGCTGTAAAATTATCAAACGTTGGCCGGTTCGTATCGATAAAAAAGTTTGAAGAGAGAGAGAAGACACTGTTATATACTACTCAATAATAAAAAAATGTTTTTTAAATAGAGCTTAGAAGAAAAATTAAGAATATAGTTTCTCGCTGAAATTAAAACGGCTAAAATAATCTAAAATAACATCTGCTAATAAATAACATAAACAAGTAAAAAATTAAACCAATAACAAAAATTATTCTTAATATCACATTATATTATAAACACAAAATGTAATAAACTGAATACATCAGAAACAGCTTTTAAGAAAGCGTTCAAAATCTAATCATAATGCTAGACAAAACACAGAAATAAACGTAAAAATAACATCCGATATAAATTCAAAACTTTAAAGCACTTTCCCCCTGAACACGATACACCTTTCACAGCAAACAAAAACAATCCGCGATGGGATACTTCAATAGATAAACAATTGAGTGTTAAAAATAAAGAAAGAAAGAAAATCAAAAACGTTTAAATCTCCGTTTGGATAGCCTTATATATATACAGCAACGACCCACACAAAAAGTCGAAGAAAATAAATAAAACACCACCCCGACAGCGATCCCTTACTTTATCCGCGATTTAACAAAACCTCAATAAAAAGCAGTAAAAATAACTGAATAAAACGTTGTACTTATAAAAAAAAAACTTTTCCGCTATAAAATCCTTTTCAATCCTGTATCAATTCCAAAGTTAAACATCCGCGCCTGGGGAAGGGGGTAGACACAGAAGGGGAGGGATAAAGTGAAAGTAATTCAAAAGGTCAACCTAAGCCACTTCAACACTTTTAAATTGGTTTAAAGGGGAAATCGTTTCAACATCACTTCAAATCTCTAGAGTCAAGTTTTTATTTCAATTTATTCTTTTATTTTTTTTAAATCTCTTCCTAGCTATGTTCTTTTCTTCTTTTTTTTCCACTTTGGGGTAGAAAAGTGGGGTGCGGCATGTGTTTTTTATTTTCTCCTTTTTTGATTTTTTCATTCGTTTCAGACTGTTGCTCACATTCTTTTTTTAAATTTTTTATTCCAACGTTTTATTTTTTTTGTGCTGTGTTCTTTAAATTCTTTTTTTCTTTTCTCTCTTTCTCTTTTTTTTAGCGTATTGTCGTTGGATATTTAGTTGAGTAAGAGCTTAGTTTTTAACGTTTAAAGAAAATATTTTTATTCTTTTGTTCTTTTTTTTTCTTTCTTCCCTCCAACAAGTAGAGATAGAGAGTTTCATGATAAAATTAAATGAATTCTTTCATTTATTATTCGGGTGTTAACTATTTTGTATATTTAAAGCAAATAGGAATGGGGTTTGGAGAAAACTATTTCAATTTAATTTGAGACTGTGAAATTCTTCGGCGGCAAGAGCTTCTTTCTCTTAATTGAGTTTAAAATTGTTAGGAATGTAATTTTGTGCAAGTACGTCTTTTTCTAATTTTTTTTCCTCCAGGAATGCAAAAAATTTGAGGGGAAAAAATGCAAAACTTTACGGTTGTTTTAAGCATACTTTCTTTTTACGGACACATTTTTTTACAGGGTCGGGATGCTTGTTCTGCAATAAATGCACATAGCTTTAATTTATAATTGAAGGAATTTCTTTTTTTTCTTTGTTTTGTGTGGAAGTACACCCACTTACACGTACTTTATCATAATTGTTTGATTCTGTTAACAAACATTTCGTACCGGATTGAAAAAACTTCAAGCATTTATTGATGTTTTGAGTAAATTTATTTTGTTTTCTTACTGATATGCCTTTTATAAATTATGCAAAAATTACATCTGAAATCAACAATTTAAACAATCTGCTTACAACTATATCAAATAGAGTAGAGCATTTTGAATCATTTGCTATTTGATTAATTTAATTTCAATTTTTTAAAAAGATCTAAAATATTTGTAAAGAAAAATTAAAAGTGTAACAAGATAGCTGAGATTAAAATTAAAATAGCCACATTAGCACAATAGCAAAACCCATTTCTTTTAGAACTAAGAGAGAGAGAATAAGGTTTTAAACAATATAAAATACTTATATTTATCTATTTATCACTATTATGCTGATTAATATATCCTGTAGATTTGTTATCATAATTCCGATAATGCCAGAAGAAAAATTTTTTAAAATTTAAAACATAATTTTTTAACGTAGTGCATTCTTAATTCTTAATTAATGCGATGTTATTAAAGCATTTAATGAATAGTTTAATATTGCAGTCATTGTTATAAATAAAACATGTTGAATACAAAAAAAAAAGGACAATTTTTTTTATATATTCTGTAGCATTTGAGTGACATTCTGTAACATCTGTAATATTGATCCTGAGCAGATGTTTATAAGCCGATAACAGAAATAATTAAATGATATATTACATACATAACCTATTATGTATTTCTTGTATTATATACAAATAAATGCAACGCATTTACTCTTAACCTTATTTAGATTAATTAATTTGTCTTCAAGCGGGAATTTGTGCAATAAAGCACAAAGAAGTAATTGAAAAATAAGCTTCATTGCAATAAATTAAAATATGAAGTAATTTGAGAAACATGGTGATATATCACATTTTATAATTTAAATTACTTACATACATATATGATGAAAAAAATTTTTAAGATTTAAATTTTTTATATTGTTAAATAAAATCTCTTTTAATTTATATGTATAACAGCATTAGTTTGTTTATGCAACTATATATAATGCAAAAATACAAATTAATGCCTATTACAAATTCTAATGTAAATAAATTAGTTTATTTATCAATTCCAGTCCTTCAACGATGTCTAAGGTTTCGTATGTTGTACCCTTTATTGCTACTATGAAATTTACATTTAAAATTAATTATATGAGTAATATATCCTTTAATAATGTATTATTTCTAACTTTAATGTATATATATATAATAACATTTAAAATAAAAAATTTATAATTTAAATTAAATTGTGAAAATTACATTTTAAAAGAAATATTGCCCTGTAATAGCTGTTTTTGAAACAGCTATCATACATTTATTGGCTAAAATTCAAAACAACTTATAAACTGTACATTGAGTCATTTTTTTAATTAAAATCGTTTTCGAGACAAATGAAAATTCTTTTCTCCAAGTTTAATTTTTGTTTAGCATTTGACTGTTTCTGTTTTGTTTTAAGAACGTAGCTACGAAAAAATGTATCATTTTACATTTAAGTATTAAAGAAAACATTTCAAAGCCCTTTGAACAAAAATTAGTCATCAAAATTCTAAAATAATATTTGGAAAAATTAATAAGGGTAACGAATGTTCTTTTTAGAACAGATTAGAACATCTTAATAATATCTGCAAACATGTTATCAAAGTAGTCCGTCATCTTATTGAAGGGACATTTTATCTCCTATTGTACCAATGTAAAGGTCAAACAATAGATTTTCTAAAACCAGAAATCGGACTTACTTCTTCGACTCTGTCAATTAAATCAGTGAAACTCTCAAGTGAACTTAAGGAATGCCAGTGAAAAAAAAATTATTTCCATGTTCTTTTTAGAACCAATACTGAAAATTATATCCAAGTACTTTTTAGAACAATTTTCCTCCCCACCCAATATATTTTTTTCTCCAATTTTTCTTCTTTTCTTCTTCTTTTTATGTCCTTTTTTAAAAGAGGTTTAGTGGTGGCCATCGGCGAGGCCACAAAAGAAAAAGAACATTTTGATTTTTTTTCGAATCCATTTTTTATTTCACACTGTAATTTTCTTTCACTTCTCCAGAATTTTTTTCTCTTTTTTCTTTTTTATCTAGCGTGCGGTTAAAGGTGTCGATTTATCCGTCGGGCTTCAAATGTCAAACAAAGAAATCTCGGTTTGAAATAAGTAAAAGAAATAAAGATATATATAAAAAAGAAGATAAAGGAAATGAAAGACAACTTGAAAGATTTTGATCCTCGTGGGGATATAGCGGACCACTAGAAAACGAATAATAGAGATATACACTTGAAATCGTGATGGCTGGCTGAAAATTGAGCCGAAACATAAATCAAGACAAAAGGGAAGAAATGATGGCTTTGTATATATATATTAAATGTAGCTATCTATAAAAGTTCCAATACAAGTTTTTGTTATCTGTAACTCTTTTTCCTGATACCGACCAGTTATTCATTGTTTCTTTTTCAAGTTTTTATTTTCCAATTTTCTTCTGCGAGATTTCGAGTAAATAAAAGTAGACGGAGGGGGCTTACAGGCGCGTAGCTTAAAATAAACAGAAAGTTTTGGGAAAGAAATTGGGAAGTTAAGATTGCCTGTTAAAACTCTTCCCTCCTCCTCCTCCCCCAGTTTTTTCATTTTTCGTCTTTAGTTTGTTTTGAGATCTGATAGGAAGTTTGTATTAAGTTGGTAGTTTGCAGTAGTTTTCATTTCTCTCCTTTTTTTATTATTATTATTGATTTTACTTCATGATACTTCTGTGTTTATCTTGATACTTTCCAATTTTATCTCAACCGCCAACTCCTCAAATTGTTTTTAGATGAGGTTTTAAGAGTCGTTTTATTTACTTAGTGTTCTAGAACATGAAATGAGTTTGAAGTACTTCAATTTAGAAATGGGATTTGAAATTAAAAAAAGAATCTTATTTGCACTTTATTAAGTTGCTGAGTTTAAGTTATTTCTACACGGGTTTGGTGATTGGAATTGAAAATCGGTATGTACTTACAAACAACGCGCTTCTGTTGTGCAATTTGTATAAATAGTTCATTTATTTCACACCTCATTCGTTTATGTATATTCCTTAATTTTCCATACATTAGATTTTAATCTTTTAGACCAGTAGAGCATAAATAAGGCATTTTATAATAAAAATATCTTTTATGAAAAAAATAGTTTTTTCTAGTTGATTTCTCATTCATTTGTTTCCGCTGTGAACATATTAACGAAAGGATATTATTCCACTTTTAAGAATTAAAAAAAAAATAATATTTTTATGTAGGATTCTTTTTTTAAAAACAAAGTCTAATTAAAATCACGTTTTATATGAGAAATTGTCACTAATCTTTTATGGTTTTTTATTTTTTTTTTCATTTTAGGATGAAAAAACTTTCCAAAACAAAAGAAAGATGTTACTTTTGAGTATGACATTAGTTCTAACTTCAAATACTGAATTTTCCCTGTGATTCTCAATAATAGGATTTTAATAGTTTAATTAATAATGGGATTGCTTTTTATAGCAGATGCCCTTTTTCCTGCATATCATATTGAGAATCGAATTTTTGCTGGATATTTACTTTCAATTAATAACATAATTATTTTTTGGCTATTTTTATAAATAAAGTATTGCAGATTTTTACAAAGTTTCGAACTAAATTGCCTGTTAATTAAATGTTTTAATACAGAATGTATATAATATTTTGAAATAGAGAAAGATTCTGACTTTGCACGAATAATTTTTTTACTGTATTTTTGCATGAATTATTTGCCTTAAATCAAAAGTTTATATAAGATTTATCGATATTGAGATAAGTTTTAAGCATTTTAATGTTACTACTTTATGAAAATAGAGTTAAAAGAAATCATGATATCCACAGATTAATACCGCAAAAATAATTCAAGAAACAAGTTTTAAAAAGCCAAAATGGTACCAAATTGAACATTGTTCGGTACAGTTAAATCGGTTGATTTAAAATAAAGTATTTTATCTGGCTTAAAAGCAATTCAAAATAAATTTTTTGAGGAAAAAAGGCAATTTTTGTTGTGTAAGAAAACAGTGTACATAGCACAATAATGTTCTAAATAAAATTTTCTTGAGTTTTATTAAAAATTGGTTTTATTGAATTTGATAAGAGGGGTTTATGAATAAGTACCCTTATAAGTAAATATGAAGGTGCTATACAGATATTTCTATATAAATGTCTATTATTATCAGTTTTAAAATAAAAATGGGGAATAAGTGGGAATATTTAAAAGAAAAGCGGTCCGAACGGAAAACGAATCTGTTATCAAGACTAATTTTGCCGGAAAAAAAATAACAACTACCCTTTTTTACTGGGTCTTCACCCCCATCTTTAATACAAAACATTCACTTCTTTACCCTCTAAGAAAATTCCAATTTTGCGGGCTGGACACTAACTGACCACACCACTCTTCTTAAAAAAAGAGAGAGAGAGATAAGGGAAACCTTGGTCGTTAAAACCCACGAGACAGAAAAAAAAAAGACAGTAACACTCTGCATTTTCTCTTTTCCACTTTGGAGAGTTACAGTTCCATCTCTCACGAAGAAGATGATGAAGAGAAGGGCTGATAAAATGAGAGAACAAGCGAACGAAGGAAAAAGAAGAAGAAGTAGAGAAGATTGTGCGTATGTGTGTGAGTGTGTTTTCGCCCCTGCGCGAAGTCACCGATCAATACTTGTAGGGTTTTGGAAAATTGATATGATATATTACTGACCAAGAGAAAGAGAGAGGGAGAGAGAGCGAGCGGCCAGTCTAATTGTAAAGCCTAGGCCGGACTCACGTTGCTCACACGAGGTAGGGTGGGAAGGTCATATAGAGCGGTCATCAGTGGCGGGGGTGGAGGTGTTGATGGTTAAGTAGTGCAATCTCGTTAGCTTCAGGGAAAATGCTAAGTGGTCAAGGCATTATTCATACGTTATGTATTTTGAGAAAATTATTTTATTTTGTATGAAACATTTATGCTTCAGTACAATACTACAAAAGGTCAGAAGTTTAATAGAAAATATAGTTAAGTATATATACAGATTTAAATAAAAAATAATGCAAATGGTTAAAAATGAGATAAGCGTGTTTTGCAATTATGATCCTATCAGCTTTGTTTTTGTGATTATACTTTATAAAAAGTTTATTTCAGTTCGAAAATGTGCACTTCTTAATTTTTTTACCGTAATTTGCTATGTAAATGGTTCTGCTGTTCTTGACATGGATTTGGACATATATCTGCAATAAAATAATCTAAAGTGAAGAAAATGTACGCATTCAGCATAATAAATAAATTAAGCTTATATATTGACTTACGATCTTCATTGGGAATGTAACTTGCTCGCATAAATCGAAATGATTCGCATTTTAACGCAAAACAAATATCCACACATAAGTATTATTTAAGTATTAGTTATTCGCTTTCAGGATATCAACACACACATTCACACAAATCAAGATATTTGTTAATAAAAAATCATATTAAAAGATTTGGAGTTTTCTTAAAAGTTTTTTAAATGACTCTTTTCTATTCTGTAAATTCTACTTCTAATAAGACAGGCCATGTTCATTGCCTGAAGTTGTGAATAAAATATACAATATCTTAAGAGTATATATATTTTTAATTTTAGTATATAAAGGCATTCTTTTGAACGCAGTTGAGAGAAAAAATAAGTAACGAAGAAATAGACTTTCTTATAGTAAAATACGACTTATCAACACTGAAGCCGAATTACATTTAATTTGTAATTAGTCAAATTTAGCCTTAAAAATTACTTAAAACTAAAATTTAAATTTACGTTTTTCCCACTATTAATTTTTATTGATTATATTGTTTATATTTAGCTAATGCTTAGTTTTGATATAATTTGTAAGCTTAAAATTTTGAATATTTAAATTTAAGGAAATATCTTAATTTTTAATCTGTCTTGTGGGAGTGCCTCACTTTATCATACTCTGGAACTATTTTAACCAGTTAAAATGCGTCAGGTTAAGCCTAACATATCTAAAATAATTTCAAGAAAAGATCTAGGGCGTACAATAAAAACGCATATTTGTTCAACACATTACTCAAACCATTTCTGGAAGTTTTATTTAGGGCTCCTAGAAACAATGCACTTGTTTTTTTAATAATGAACATTACTTATTTAATATTGTAAAACTAGAATATCATATGACACAACCAGTTTTAAAAGATTTTAAAACAGCTTTAGTAAAAATACAAATCCATTCAAGGAATTTAAGTCAATATAAAAGTAAACGAAGGAGCTTAATATACATATATAACTATAAGAAGTTTGTAATAATTTATTTATTCGAATATAAGAATCATATCTCCATATTTCGTTTCTTAATCAGGTAAATGAACAAACTTTGAAACTTAGAAACTTAAAATAAGACGCAAAAATATTAAAAAGTAAAAAGAAAATTAAAATAGAAATTAACCCTTTCTTCTCAATCCATGAGGATTTTTTTTCCTGATTTTTTTTATAAATATATTATTGTACTAATAGTAAAAGAACATTTAAGTTCTCTATTTGTAATCTTTCAACAATATTGTTTTTCTAAAAATAATACGTATGTCCCTATATAACTACATGTAATATGCTATATTTTAACAAAATATATCTGTTTTAGGTAAACTGGAAAAAATTTCTGTACATTATATATTCTTACGATATTTTTGTAAATTTAAAACGTAATCAAGTAATGCAAATTTATTAAGCATCAGCAACATTCAAATAAAATTGAATAATATGAAGAAAAAATAAATATAAAAATTAAATTCTAGATAATTTTTGGATGATTATTATTATACTTTTCAAAAATATAATTATTACTAAGTATAGTTATTTGTCTTTAAATAATTATATATTACTTTATATATATAGTAAATTTTAAAATGATATAAATGATGATTATCCAATAATTTTATAAGCTTTTTATTTCGGTTATTGTATTAAGAGACTTAAGATGTTTTCTGAACATTTGATTTTAAAACATTATAAAGTTTTACATTTTCTCCTGTTTAGTATTTTTCATGATAGGTATATGTAATGCAATGTGCATTTAATCAACATAAATTAAATTACTTCCAAATTAAAATAATTTAACAATTAAATGTTTAATTTTTCGTGACTCATTTAGACAATTATAATTCTTATTTATTATTTTTTATGAGAGATTTTTTAAGAAAATAAAATTTCAAAGTTGTAGCATCTTATAAGTTATTCAGGTAAGTAGTATTAAAAAGTTACTTATAGTTGTACGATAAACACATTCCTGAAATAAAGCATATTTTTTTAAGAAAATCTTTTAACTTCTTTCTAGTTTTGATGGATTCTTTTAACTTTTTATTTTATTCCATTAATCTGAAATAAGTATACTTTTTATTTAATTCTCTCAGTTAACTTTTGTATCAAAGCCTGCCGAAAAACTATAAATTAAAAGCCTTAAAATTTATTTAAATTGTGAGTATACATCTCCTTTTCATACATTTTGAAACGTTAAATTTAAATTTAATTACTTTCTAATTTTCTTTGATTAATAAATGTTTTTTTTAAAATAAAAACTAAGTTTCATTTATAAAATATTGCATAAAAATTTTGTAATATTAAAGAGATGTAATATAAACATTAAATAAAGATAACTGTAATTTTTTTTCCATTTGACATCTTTACTCTAGGTGAATTTCATTTTCTTTCAAGAAAAGTATCTTTTTTTTTTGAAGAAGTAATTTCTTTTTAAAATAAATGTATTAAAAATCTCCCCAATATTTTTAAGTTGATTATTTTCAATTATATAAATATAATTTTGTATTTCTGTTTAGGAGTTAGACAAATGCATTTTTTATTCATTCCAAACTTTGCTAAAGTTGTTAAACAGAAAATTGTGGTTAAAAGTAAGTGGCCGTAAACCTAAATAAATTATTGTTTGATTTTCTCTGTATATTTTCCAACTATTTTAGTTATACAAGTCGAAGTTGATTTTGTGATAAACTGAAATAAACATGGAAATTATTTCCTTATATCGTTTATACTGCATCCATAATCATTTTACAAAATTGAAAAAAAAAAACTATTTTAAATCTGCTTATAACCAGAATTTGAAAGAAACTGGATTTCCTCATTAATATATTAATTTGTTTTAATTTTTACTTGGTGCATCAGCAATGTCTTGCAAATTAAAACGTATATATAACCCCAAAACAAAAAAGCAATTAAAAATAAACAACAACCGTGTTTGATGAAATTTACTTTTTTCGTGAAAAAATAAAAGCTATTTAATGAACAGAGAACATTTTCAACTGATAATTTTCCCTTCATTCTTCAACGCATGAACTTTTCACCCCCTCTCCGTGCTCATTTTTTCTCTTTCATCCCTACCTTTCTTTTTTGAACTTTTTCCTCCTTGTCTATTGTAATTTAAAATATTATTTTGACGTTATTAAGATTTTTCTTAATTTCGAAATTTTTTTTTATGTGTCAATGCTATGATTCTAATTGTTTCATTTACACCAATTTTTTCTTCTCGTCAAATTTAGTCAGCAATTTTCGGATTGAGTCCTTTTTTTAAGAAAAAATGTAAAATCGCTTTTATATTATCTTTATTTCTTCTGCAGTTAAGCATTGAATTATTTTAATGAATTTGTAAATGCAGAGAAAATAAATATTTACTCCGAGAAAGAAAATAACTTTTACTTATGTAAAAATATAATAGAATAATTTTTTTCTAAATTAATCGCACCTTTCATTTATCAAATCTAAAATAACCATCATTATTTTAAATATTTTACACCCAAAAAGAAGGAAAGAAAGAAAGAAATCATTATCGCATAATTAATTCGTTCAACATTTAAAATTAAAAAAAATGATCGATAATGCTTCAGAAAAATTTTCATTTCATAAATGGTGTACATTTTTAAATCTGTAATTACCTCTCACATGAAATCACGGTACTTAATTTAAATATTTTAACACTGAAAAAAAATCGTTCATTTCCTTTGAACAGATCTGACACTATTTAAAATTCAGAAAAAATAATTCCCCCAAAAAAAAAACTGAGGATCAAAAATTGCTCCAGGAAATATTTTTAATTAAGACAGGAAAGTTTTTATTTCCCGGCATTTTTGATCTTTTCTTTTGAATTTATAATTTACCGGTGAATATTTAAAAAAAAACATCAACTCTTTTTAATCTTTAAATACTTGATATTTAAAAAAAATAAATGAAAGTGTTGAGAAAAAGGCTGCAATTAGGAGTATTTTTTGTTTCGAAACTATTTTTCAATTTAAAATCATTACACTTAATAACGAAACATCCAACAAAAAATTTAAAGAAGAAAACGTTTTCTTTAAAATTGTTTTTTGATCTTAAACCATTTTTTTCGAGTGATTTCACAATATCCCATAACTGATATTATAAAATAGTATAAAAAACGTATTTAGATTTATCTATAAGGGAATCAAATCTATAAAATTCTTTTGGGTTTCCGCAAACTAGTAATAGGGTGAGCCTTGTTACATTAACAGTGTAAGCTGGAAGGCGGGCCAGTTTGAGGAGAAGGGAGACATGCATTAAAGATGACCAACGGCCGCTACATAATGAAAGAACTTGACCAGGAAGTCCACGGAATAGAGCGATATGAGTGTCTCATTAAAAGCAGTGACGCGACGTCGCCCGAACGCTTTTAAATGTACGTTTCCTATATCTCTTCTAGCTGCAATAACTTTTTTCTTGTAATGATAAAATGTATAAAAAGGAATACATAATTGAATATGTCTATCTTTCGTAAAGAACTAAGCAGTGAAGCTTAAACGATGAGTAAAAAAAAAAAGAAATTGCTTTTCGATTGTCGTTTAGATATGAGTGAATATAAGCAGACCCTAAAAATATTTACTTTTTGAATATTGTAAATTACATTTAATATGTATATCAGGAGTGTCCAACCCAAATGACCTTGCTGGCCACTTTGGAAAAACATTATAATCTCGCCGGCCACACATAAAAATATGTACCTTTATATCAGATTTAGAAACAAAAAACATTTATTGGAGTGAAAATTTAAAACAGAATGAATTATTATTATTGTTTTCATTATTTTTCATCTATACAAACCTAGATAATATAATAATGTTTATGTATAGTATAATAATGCAATGATCAAATAATGTTTAAAATATTACAGTTGCCATTTTGTTGAAAATTACGGTGTTCTTATTGAATTGATCTTTCGTTACTCATTGTTGAAATTTGATTGGGTTGTCATTCGCAAACGATTAAGTATACATTGTCCTTTATCTTAACCGTCCTGAATATTTTTTTAAACTTAAAAAAAAAACATCTTTGACTACCTCTTGCTCTTTTTGGGCACTCCAAACAGAAAAGGAGGAAGAGAAATGGAAGTCGCACACACAGAGAATCATATACCATCCATAGTAAAGGATATGTATAATGGAATTTATTAAAAAAAGTAATTTATCATAAAAAATCAAATGCAACTGTTTGATATAATATAAATCTATTTAAATCTAAAGGACATTTCTATTATCAAAAGGATTTATTTTAAAACAAGAACAGGTAACAGGCAAATACATTGATATATATATATATATATATATATATATATATATATATATATATATATATATATATATATATATATATATATATATATATATATATATATATATATAAATTTCCCCTTAAATAAATTTCAAAATGAAAACAAAATAGTCGACGGGCCGCAACTTAAGTGCCGTGGGCCGCGTGTTGGACACTCCTGATGTAGAAAATTGAATTCTAAAAAATTTACACCTTTCAATCTTTAATGTTTAATTCTTTTAAGCAAAAAAGAAGAGAATCGCATTTTTTTGAGAAATATTCAATCACGCATCCAATTATGGAAGTTAAAATTTTAATTATAACAAAACTATTGAGCTAAAGAATTCTAGAATAAAAACGCCCCTCCCCCCTTAAAAAAATAAAGTAAATAAATAAAATTGTAGATACTTAAGATCCGGCTTATAACACACACTTTTAACACGAAAAATAGAATCGAAATTTAACAGTGCGCGTTATACACCGGGTATAAAAATGGTAGCTTTAAAAAATTTAAAAAAAAAGAGAGATAAGAATACAAAATTAGACCTCTACATGGATTGGAATACTATTTATTTAAAAAGTGACATACCTAATGAACTTAAAGAATTGCAGCTCTAGAAGTATATTATTTTTTTTCAAAAACCTGGGGTTGTACCTCGAATACATGACTTCAAAATATAACAGCATTGCACACGTATATTTCAGGTTCTTTCGTAAAAACGGCTAGTGTGTGTTATACGACAAGTATACCTAAAAATTAAACAATGTAGTTTGAAAGTATAGGTGCACGCTTATACGCCGGATTTTACGGTAGTTTCAATTGTACATGTGTTAAGAAACAATTCAAAATTCTTATCAAGGACATCAAATTGCACATAGGCTCAGACTTAAATATTAGTTACTTTTATTATGCTTATATGCTCCTTTTATTTTATTATATTAATGATGATAAATATACTTTTGTGAAATAATCAATATACAAGTAAGCTTTAAAAAACTAATCAATAAATATAGAATATTATTGAAATAATAAAAATTTGTAAAATTTAATAATAAACATAAATTTTGAATAACAGCTACCGAAAACACAATTGCTTTATTGGTAAGAATTCTTATTATGCATTTTTTTTCTGTACTTTTAATTTCGTAGCTTTAGAAATACAAAATTATGTATGTTAAGTGATCAAGCCTTCAAGGGCATTTAATTAGGGGAGAAATTATAAGAAAAAAACGCCGATAATTGTTTCAATGGGTTGTAACTCTGAAAATAATGTGATTTTTTCAAAAATCATAGTTGAGCCTCTCTGTACAGAGGTCTGTGCTATATACAGGCAAAATATTATTTATAATAGAAGCATTTTTGGCAAAAGGAGAACATTTTGAATAAAGATTATTCTAAGTTAATTAATTTTTTGCCGAAATATTGTATTTAAATAATTTTTTTTGTCAAAACGTCCTTAAAAACAATTTTATATATGTATTCTAATTTAAGTGACACTAAATATCATGAAAATGATCCATTTATGCGTTTTTTAAAATCACAGTTCCGAACGTAGTCGGATACCTTAAACACGTTGCAAAAAACTTAAAATATACAAATTACCCCAAAATATACAAAATAAGCTTTCATGGATATTTTTTATGCACACATCAAGAAAAAGAAAAATTCCTTCAATATAAAATAATTTGACATAATTTTTACAAGAACTTCTTATGTAGGAATAATTTACACTTAATTTTCAACATGCGTATCTTATTGATTAACACTTTTATGGTTTTGGATATCCATAATTTTTCAAAAATACCATTTTTTAAAGTAAGTTCTAACCGTAAGGATATTTTTAAATTTAGGTCTTAGTTATACTTAAGCATGATTTTAAAAATTCTGCTTGGGACGGTTAAATTCTCGAAGAATATAAGTTTGTAATGGAAATTAATGTGTAGTAAAGTGGATAAGGGAAATTAGCAAAGCTTCAGATCTCTAAGAACTTGATGTATGGCGTAAAGGTCACATTTTTGTCGATTAAAATCCAACGAACTATATCCATACCAACATTCAAGCGCTTAGTAATCATTTAAAGACGGAAAGTTGGACTGTCATCAGAATACATACTGTCTATTTCGGTAAGAGAGAACTGTTCACATATTTTTGGAACTATGTTTCCTGTTATGTTTTCCTTTTCAAAAGAAAACTACATTAAAACCTACTTATAACGAATCTATATTTTGAGAACTTCTTCCTGGAATCAATAACATTTTACTATTTTCTTCGTAAAATAACCTCCAAATAGCGAAGTGCATTTTCTATTTAACGAGCTTTTTCGCTTGTTATCCGATTTTTTTCTGACCTATTTTGAAAATGTTTCAGGACATTCCTCAAACTATTCTCTCTTTTAGCACATTTCATGGTGATCAATGACACTGAAAAGGTTTTACCAGGTGCCTAACTCACCTAAAGCAATAATAATGCCTAAATTTTCAAAAAAGAACTCGAATAAAATTAATATATTTTATCAGTTTTTTTTTTTTTTAATTTTAGGACTTATGTAGTAGTGTATGCTTAAAATTACTCGGTGTAAAATAATGTATGTTTAAAAATACATGTAGGCTTAAAAATAACAAATTCGTTAACAAATTCATTAATTTTAATGTAAAATTATTTTTAAAGTTGAAATTGGTGTATTCCTGGACAATGTTTTTTCCCCTATCTCATTGAAGATTTCTTTTTGATGTGTTAAATATATAAAATGAATAGATATTAATTTCAAAAGAAAGTTCGAATAATTTTTTTTAAAAAAATTATATAAGTTAATGAATTTAAGAATTTTTTATGTGATCCCTAAAGTATATTAAAAGATGAACCTCTATTTAACGAATTTTCCATACAACGAACTTTTTTTCAGAATTAAGTGACTTCGTTAAATAGAGGTCCGACTGTATATACACATACTATTGTAGCTATATACTACATAAGCTTATATGCACTAGCGTAAGACTTATCTATAAATTTAGTCATTTATATGATGCATTCCTCTATAAATTCTATTAACTTTAATGCAAAATGTAATCAACTTTTTTATTATACAGCTCAAATGCAACTCTAAAATTTTACTTCTGTTTCTTCATTCAAATTAATGATAGTAAGAAGGAAGGAATTATTGAGCATATTTTGTTAAATTCAAGGTTGAGAATAGTTAGCTAGAATAATAAAAAATTTCTGATTTCCACGGTTATATAAAAGGAAAGTAATCAGATGGATTGGAAAAACACTTAAAAAATAAAGTAATTTGAATTGTAGTATTCTAGAGCTTAAGAGATCTGAAATTACAGTTTTTACAGACTTCGTTCGAAAATGTTTCAACAAAATTATTGATGATAATATGTAACAATGAGCTATCCGCGAGGGCTATCCACTCTAACTCGGGTTTTTTCCGTCCATCCATATTGGTACTTTGAGATTAAACAGTTCCACTCCACAAACGAACGTCACAACTAAATAGCATGCAAATAATGAGATTGAGAATAATGATTATGTGGACAATATTACCTTACTCATGCTGTCAGAATTATAGTCGCTATTAGAAGATATTGGAAGATCACTCTTTGGCTAGTTTCAGAGATTGCATCTCATTTCAAATGAGCAATGGCACACACAAGAATTTTTCAAGGGGGAGTCCACCATTCTCGTATCATGCTTCAATACGTGATCCAACATATTCTTTTGATTTGTCGATTTTCCGGAACAAAAACTAGCAAAAATTAACTAATGATTAAATAATTAGCATTAATTAATAAAATTAATTAATATCCAATAATTAACCTTTACGTACTATAATCATAAGATTATAATCAATAAAAAAACACTGAGGGCTTTGGGGGGGGTCAGGGCCCGAGGACTTGATTCCTATTATTTATTGTCTGGTCAACATATAGCTTACATAGTTATAACGCTTAAAATAATAAAAAGGGAATTATTGTGAATATCAGTTTGTTGTCCTTTCTAGTCTGATTTAACGGCTTCTCAATCCCCACTGCGTGTGGCCGTGGTAGCCGAGTGGTATAGGAATCGGATCGTGGCTTGCCTTGTCACGAGTTCGAACTCAGTACCACTAAAGACCCGCCGTGTAGGGCAGCGATGCAAGTTAAATCTGTCAAGAGCTGAAACGTCCTTTCGTTGGTGTGGCGTGGTAGTTAGGAGAGGGGGGTGCCAGCTCAGGTGTCGTCCACATCACTTGACCATGGTTCAAAATTACGTGGTCCGTCGCCAAAAGCCTCGTGTAGCTTAACAGTGCGACGTTAATATTCAATCAATCAATCCCCACTGCGTTCGGACCTTCCCGGGAACATCAACGATCAGCGAGATCTCCACCTCAACCAGTATGAGGAGAAGGTAACGCGACAAATGATATAAACATATTAAAATTATAGCTTATTAATGTAATTTAAATCTAAATTATCTTTGCAGCTATCATCTAGAAACTCAATTTTAAACACACACATAAAAAAAATCTACAAAATTATTGTATTCTTTACAAAAGAAACATCCTTCATCTTTTTTCTTATTAGCTTTGAGAATATAAAGCAATTATACATTCGTTCGTCATTCAAATACTTCTAATTATTTTCCTGTTTTCATCCTTCCCCTTTCGTGAGAGGTATCGTAATTTACCCTTCTATCACCTTCTCTCTGGAAAAAGCATGTCCTTAAATTCCTTTTTACGATACCTTCCACAAAATCGGTCTCTTCACATAACACCACCGAAACGCATCTCAATTGGCTCCGAATCGCCAATGGTCGCCCATCGTCACAGCTGCGTATCTCGTTTGATAGGAACACGCTTCAAAGCTTCGTGCTCTCCTTTTTTTCCTTTTCTTCTATCCGGAAAAAGAGAAAGAAGGAACCTAGAAGAAGAAGAAAGAAGAGGAGGGGGCAATTGCAGGAATATCAGGCGTCGTAAAAGCAGTGCCTCGAACGCATGGCCGGCTAATTGTGCCGCTTCATAGGAACAATAGACGATCGGGTCTTTCTTATAGAGTGAGACAGGGGGTGGGTAAGGAGACTCACGTGATTCCAGTTCGAGACAAACAGTGTCGAGCAGGCCCTTAGGGATCTTCTGCTAACTGGCTTTTAGCTAAGAAGAGGGGCTGACATGTTTAGTAGATGTGCCTGGTCCACCCTTTCCTCCTTCCTTGTTATCTGACAGCCTCTGATTCGGGATCGGTACCTGTTTCCAATGACTTAAGTGAAAGGGGTTTATGCTGATGTTCTTTTTTTCTGGAAGAATTTCATGGGGTTCAGTACTGTTACTTGTTTGGAGTCTTGCCAGGAAGTCATAATTTTTTTTTCAGCAATCAAGATGAATGAAGTTGGAAAAGAGTTGGCTATCACTTTCTTAAAAATCTATTCAATTTAATTTTAAAAATAATTTGTAATTATCATTCATGTTACTCATCTGATTGAAATGATAGTAGAACAAAAAAGTTCTGGAAAGATTTTTTTTCTGTAACGAGTTTCGTAAGTTAACCTGTTGTTTTCTCTACTGGAATCTCGCCAATGTGGATATACTATTGCCTTTTTATTTGTTCGGGATGAAATGTTTGTAATAAAACCATCAAAAGTGTGTATGTGTTTTAAAATTATGTTTTTAATTTGTTTGTTTTTTAATAATTGAAATCACAAAAAATTTCTTGCTTTTAATCTAGAAAAATTAAAATTAAAATATTTTTATTCAACCCTTGGTTTCAAAAAAAAAAAATTAAGAATTTTTTGTTATTTTAAATATACAGAAGTTAACTTAAATTGAACAAAATAAATTACGTTTAAGCTATCAAAATATGTTCAGCCTATCTATATCTTCTAGTATATATATATTTTTAAAGACTCAAAACCTTTTATAAAAATGTTCTAAATATTGAAATTAATATCTAAAGTTCATACACACATAAAAGTTCAAGCATCGAGTTATCTTCGTTAAGTGTCTTCGTTACATGTCTATCATATTCGACAAACCAAACGATCTCTTTAAAATTCTATTTGGAAAAAATAAATAAAAATAATAAAGATGAAAATAATCTCACTACTGCGTGCTAAAATGGGAATTATTATTCTAACTCTTAAACACAAAAGCAAACATATGAAAAAATAGCCATTCTGTTTTAATTAAAAATGACAAGGTTACCATAAAAATTTAGAAGTATAGTTTATTGCATCTATGACAGAAATAATCAACTTCCTTAATGATTTATTATTCTATATAATTCTTAATAGACGGTATTAAGATCGTCTACCTTCGGTATAAGCATTCCTAATTTATGAACAAAAGAATATAAAACGTTTCTTTAAACTGCAATTATTGGCTTACTTCATTAAATATAGTATTTTTTTAAAAAAATTCGATGGATGTTTTTCTGTTCTTATAGATTCCATATACTTTGTCTGTGCAATTATAGTTAGGAAATTATGCATAAGAATTAATACAATACAATAGGTAAGGAACAAATTTCGACACTCATCGTCAAAACACAGTTGAGTATTTGATAATTTATCCCAACTTAGGACTATCGATAATATAATACTCCTAATTAATAAATTTCTTCTACAAAAACTTAGTACCTGATACATAATCAGCATAAAGGTATGTAATTGTGCGTAGCTGGAAAAAAATTTATGGTACATAAGCAATACTTTACAATTTATATATGTAACCAATTACAGCTCGTACTCATCTTTATAAGCGTGGAATACACTCAAAACAATAAAGGTATTTGCATATTTGTACAAACAATTGATGAAAAAAAAATTAAAATACAACAAAAAAAAAGCAATGACTGAATAAATTTCATAGAATCAACTTAGTTATCAGCTTGAGATTACAGGGAAAAAGTAAAGTAATCAATTCCAATTTCATCATGATTTCATGCCAAAAGAAACAATGAGTGCTTAATGATATTATTTGCTCCGAAAAATTGCTTCGCGTCCAAAACGAACGCTAACTTTCAGATTTTACGATCCTGACCATATCTAAATTCTCCAAGGTAATGTTTCAAATGAAACTCCCATTAATACTCGCCTTGATTATTTCTTCGAAGAAGCACTTTAACTAGAACGATTCATAAGTAAAGAGAGACAGAGAAAGGGAAGAGAAAGACAGAGAAAAAGAGACCGAAGAGAGACCTGTTTAACTAACCACCCGTGCTTCAATTTCACATATACACCGCACTCAGACTCGTTTCCCCTCCCCAAGACTTCGTCGCCTCGGAGCTGCTGCACCCCCATTCTTCCAACACCCTTCACTACTTCATTCCCTTAGAAAAATGGCGGCTTCGGAAAAAAAGACAGAAAGTAATAGAAGAAAAATAAAGAAGTAAGAGAATAGAGGGAATAGCATCGATTGCATGAGCTAACAGAGGCTCGTGAGCGGAGAGCGTTATTTTCTTCCTTCTGCACCCCCTTCTTCCAAACCTTTTTTTTTTTCTTTTCTTTATTATTTTTCCCTTTCTTTTTTTTCTTTTCTTCCCTCTTTACTCTGTGAACGCCCCCATAAGTCGCTGACCAGAGGAAGATGGAGATAAAAAAATAATAGATAAAAAATAACTGAGGGTGGCGGGATGAGTTAGAATCCCAGGATTTTCCTTCTGCGAATAGCATCCTAAGAGGGTGGACGCTTGGCCGAACGTCCAATATGCAGGAGAACAATTTTTGTTTAGTTTTTAGTTTTTTTTGCGCCCCCTAATACATTATGCCCAATGCCTTCGTTTAGGCGCAAATATTTTCCATCTTAAAGGGATAAAAGGCGCGTTACGATGCTCTCTGCATTGATTTGGTCTCTCTCAAGAACAAAAATATCATTATAAGGGTAGAAAGACACCTTACCATCTTTACCTCTAATAGATAACAGATAATCTATGCGAAAGGGAACTGGGTGAATTTTTTTTTGAAGCATCATAACAGCAAGTACATTTTTTGTCCTTCATATATGCACTTTTGATGGATTAAAAAAGTGCTTAAAAAATGTAAATCCCTATACTATAACTTGAGCCAGTATTGTTGCAAAGAATAATGATATTAACCTCAGTCAGTAGCACACACAGGAATTTTTCAAGGGGGAGGGAGTGTCCGGGGTCGAAAGTTCACCATTCTTGTATCATGCTTCTTTTGATTTTGTCGATTTTCGGGAACAAAACACAGTAAAAAACTAATTATTGAATAATTAATTATCATTAATTAATAGAATTAATCATTAATAACAAATACTAAATTAAATTTTACGTACTATATACTTAGAATTATAATCAATCGGAAAAAATATCAAGGGCTTTGGGGGTCCGGACCCTCAAAACCTCCCTCCCTGTTGCGCCACTGACCTCCAGTTGAAAAATGGTAATAAAAGGAAGAGGTCAGTGGCGCACACAGAGGAGAGCTCGGGGTCGGACCCCTCCCCAAAGCCCTTGATTTTTCCGATTGATTATAATTCTAAGGTATTAGTACGTAAACCAATTGATAATGATTGACTGACAATTAATGATAATTATTATTCAATAATTGTTTGAGTTTTATTCCCACATCATTAAAATAAAAGATTTGAAGACCTCGAAAAATTCCTGTTACTACTGAAGAGAGTTATTATGCAATGGATGCAACCCATTGAGGGAATATTATACAGACAAATGAAATAGTATTTGTATTGAATTTAGTAAGCTTCTAGTGTCGAAAAAGCGCTTTAATTATACATGCTCATTAGGTTTTAATTCATGTGACGTCATAGTCACATGATAATAGCAATCACGTGTTTCCATCCGATTAGTTCATACGCTTCGTTGTGGCTAATAATTGCTTTCAACACAAACTTTTTTTTAAGACGTACATATTTGTCAACATTAATAACGCCCACAGGAAAACAAAATGATTTACAAGTATATATTTGAATTTTTTTTTTTAAATTTTGAAATACTTTCTGAAGAATCATACTTGAACGTGTCTTTAATGGAATTATCAAACTTGAAACTGTATCTAAGTTTTGCAAATAGAACACCAAGTGCAATTTTTAAGTCTGTTTTGAATTCAGTGGAGAACACACGAGATAGCGTTTAGAAATGACAATCAACCCATTGGTTTTGATAGTAGAAATGGTTTTCTATTTGTTATAATTTCACAAAAACGATAACACCTTTCTTGGTTTCATTTTTATGTTTACCTATGTTAGAATTCAAAACATCAAAGGCAAAAGTGTTATAGAAATAAATTTTCATTTTACATGCAAAAAGAAAAGTTTTGATACTTTATTTCTTTTGACTTAACAATGTTACATCGTGTTACAAAAGTAAAATAAATAAATTTCCATGGTAAAAGTTGCACAAATAATTTTAAGTTTTATAAAATTAATTAAGTTCTGAATATGTTATTTGGAGATTACCGTATTGATTATGATGTTATTTTTCTTTCGTTTAAATAAAGTAAATGTTAATGTGCTGTAATTGGCTCAAAAAAAGGGAGGATAGTTAAACATATTGTAAGCAAACACAAATTTTAAGAAATGCGCTTGCTTACTTAAATGGAAGAAAACTTGAAAATTTTAAAGTATCATGTGAGCACAGCAGTTTTCAATACACAAAAATTACTTAAAAAATAAGTTAATAAATAAAAAAATAAATTTAAAAATGTAAATGAAAAAAAGGCGTAGATGATATTATTTTAAAGTACACACACACACTAGAAAAAATTTTTAGATTGTCAATAAGATTGTATAAACGTTTGGTAATTACTAATTTTAAATAATTTCTCAAATGATTTAATACGTACAAACTTTGTAAGAATGTATACGACGCTATGTACAGACAACTTGTTTTTCATTTGTCAATGTCAGTTTAAAAAAGGGAGAAAAATTTGCATGTAACACAACTTTCAGAAGTTATTTTTAAAAACTGATATTGATAGCTACTTTTTAGCGATACTTTTCCCCACGGGTTTCTTCTAACATTTGGAAGATTTTTGTGTTAAAGTTGAATAAAGGCTTCACTTCTCAAACAATACACGTGAAAATAAAAAAAAATCAGATTCAAAAGGGAAAAAATGTACAAGAATATGTATTTTTAAAAAAAATTAAATGAATGTTACCTCGAAAAATCAAACAAATTTCCCGCAAAAAAGAGGGAGAAAAGAACCAAAGACATGAATTCCAAAATATCTGCCATTAGTGTTATGTAGGCGAAACAATTAACGTTTGTTGCAAGGAGAAAAAGGCTTGCTTATAAATTGTGTATACTACATTGATGGGAATATGCTCTTTTTCTACTTAGGATTTCATAATTAACTTTAAATAAGTTTAAAAATTGATACTGAAGTAAAATTATAGGAGGATCGTTATGAATTGCAATTATCTATTTGAATTGCAATTATCACCCACAGTGATAAAAATATTTTTAAAAAAATTACTTAATGGATTTAAACAGAAAGCATATAGATTCATAAATATTCCCAAAGTATGAAAAGTTAGAAAAAATTATTAATCGTAAGTTATTAATCCTGCCAGATTTTAAATATTTATGAAGAAAATTTGATTCCGAAAAATTGACACAAATTAATAGAAAATGTGATTAAAAAAAAAAAACTTTAAGAAATGAAATATGGTTGCAAATAATAATTCTAATATTCAAAAACGCGCGTTCCTTTTGAAATCGCTTACATATAAAGTTTTGAATTACATTCTAGTAAAGAGTGAGTGATTGTTTTTTTAAAGACGTAATTCAGTGCAAAAGAAAGGCTATTGGCAGTGTGGACCTCGTAATTTTTTTTATCGAGATGCAACCTCATGGGATGAGAAAAACACCCGAGCTGGCATCCTATTCTTCAAACTTCCACACCGCGTCAACTTGAAGACTTTGAGTTTTAACGAATTTACTGTATATTCCTCTACATGGCGGTTCTTTAAGGGCACCTAGACTCGAACTCATGGCTCGATAGAAATAACGTCAGCCACGAGTTAATGACCTTGACCACTCGGCTCCAATAGCCACATAACGCTAATGACAAATAAACGTAGCTGCAGAAAAAAAAATAGATATTCACCTAAAAAACTGGATAGCTGGTAATCATGGTGCAAGTTTTGCAAATATTTTGCTTTGAGTGTATTGGTTAGAGTTCTCAAAATAATAAAAAAAATTGAGAATATTTTGTTAATTATTCAACAAAATTTTTAGTGGGACAGTATTTTCTAAAATAATGTACAAAAAGAAAATCTTTCGGAATACAGTAGAGTTTTGAAATTTTGGCCTTATGTGGCCCGAAGGATGGCCGAGTTTGTAAAATCTCGGGTTATCCTGAATAATATTAAAATCGAAAAAGTACAAGTGTTTCCTCAGAAAATATCGTACTGCTTGTATATGAAAATATGTATTGTTTGCTTGAAAATACAACTGGAAATAAGCTGCCCAAATACTTTATGAAGGCATACAGCATTTACCACATGAAACGAAAGTTCTGCGTAATGTTCTGTTGCCTTTTCCGTACTGCACTCTGCGTTTTTCTGCTTCATCACGAAGACGACAAAGGTATGGTAAGTCAATTTACCAGCGTACCCTGTAGTTCAAAATACTGAAGGACGGTTTCGAGAGCCTTTCTTTGGTCCCTCACTATGAGATATTTTAGGCGTTAAAATTGTGTCCTCAACGTTAACGTCTTCATTTTCCGGCATATTTTCAGTATGATATATAGCTTTCAGCGGCGCACACCAGGGGGGGGTCCTGGGGGTCCAGACCCCCTCTAAGCCCTTGATTTTTTCCCGATTGATTATAATTCTAAGTATATAATACGTAAAATTTAATTAAATATTTGTTATTAATGATTAATTTTATTAATTAATGCTAATTATTATTTAATAATTAGTTTTTTAATGTGTTTTGTTGCTGAAAATCGACAAAATCAAAAATAGCTTGACACAAGAATGGTGAACTTTCAACCCCGGACCCCCCGCCCCTTGAAAAATTCCTATGTGCGCTACTGATAGCTTTAGAAATCATAATAGGTCTCCAGTTTAGTCCTAAGACTTTTTTGTATCTACATTTGTTGTGTCTGGTGAATTCCAATTTCTTCCTGCTTTAGCACTGTAGGTTCTCTCTCTAGTACTTCTTCACTTTTATTTTACATTACTATATATATATATATCAGTGGCGCACACAAGGGTCCTGGGGGTCCGGACCCCCTCCAAAGCCCTTGATTTTCTTCCGATTGATAATAATTCTAAGAATATAGTACTTAAAATTTAATTAAGTATTTGTTATTAATGATTAATTTTATTAATTAATGCTAATTATTTATTCAATAATTAGTTTTTTACTGTGTTTTGTTCTCGAAAATCGACAAAATCAAAGGAGAATGTTACAAGAATGGGGAACTTTCGACCCCGGACACCTCCCCCCTTGAAAAATTCCTGTGTGCGCTACTGATATATATATATATATATAGCAGGAAAAATTTCTACATCAGACATAATGTCTTTCAAAATTGAGGCTTTTTCGACCTGCAAGGGTGTGGCCGAGTTACCCGGACTGTCGGGTTACCACGTACCGAGTTTTCGGTACTCTACTGTAAAACTATGAAATTTTGTTGCACTTCAGGCTCTATATATTTACAAAAGAAATTTCTATGCTTTTAATTCTGGACAATATTAATAAACCATTTGGTCATTAATGAATAAGCAATTAATCTATTTGTAAAGATACAAAAAAATATATATCTATTAGAATACAATATATAACAAGTTAGACATTATTTTTTAATAGAAATCAGTCAAAATAAAATTATAGTTACAAATGAAAACAGTCGGCTATTTTTTAGGGAGATATGTTATTAATGCGGTTATGCAAATTTAAGTATTTGTGGAGCAATTAATGTAGAATAGCGTTTCTTAAGTTCTTAGGATGTTGTTTTTACTCCTTTCCTTCTTTAGATGAGGTGAAACTATTCTTAAGTAATACGAAATATTTGGAAAGTGTTGAAGATAGTAGTGAATCTCATATCCTAAATACCCCTAATTTCAATCATAATTACGAGTATTCAGGCTTTCAGACCTTTTTTCGAATTTAAGTATACGTTTCTCATTCAGACATCAATAACTATAATATGATTATGCCCAAATATTGATTTAATTTAATAGTTTTTGCATTAAAAACTTCATGAAAGAAATTGGCTTGTTCAAACTTTGATTTGAATTGTAAAAGTTATTACAGATTTAATTATAAAACCAAAATTCAAGATATTTTAACATTTTTTCCCTTCAAAATATTAATCTTGTTTATAAAGTTAAAATAGGAAATAAATAATTATAATTAAATGTCTAAGCTACTATATTTCTTTTTTACATTTTGTTAGCTTAAGAAATGAATTTGCTGGAGGTCTAAGACTTTTCTTTGACATTTTTTTTTTTAAATTCAAGATATAATGTAGTCATTAAACTTTATTTAAATATGCAGGACGCTACAAAAAGAGCTGAACGCACTTGGAAAAAAAATTATAAAATGAAAAAAATCGAATCACATCCATGGATTATCTTTTTACCCTGAATAAATCGAAGTTTTATGTAGAATATTCTAATATTTACTACAAACGTTATATAGTTTGTAATCCATGATATTTATCTCACATAAAATTTCTTTGTAATTGTAAAAAAAAGTTAGTTATTAAAGTAAAATACTCATGAATAAGTAAAAATAATTTTGTGAAAACATTTTATAAAAAAATTTTTTTTTTCATCATTCAATTTTGTACTCGTTTTCAACTTTATTTTATGATATTACAAGCCAAAATGAATTTTTAAAATTCATATGCTTTTTTCAATAAAAAAAATGGAAACTTATAAAACTCTTTTAATACTTTTTTCTTATATTTTTCTTTTTTAAGGGAGAAAAAAAAAGCCTCACAAATTTTCAAATCTTTTCAATTGGCTTTTATAACATTATATATAATGTAGTGTTAAGTTGAAGCTTCCAAATTTAATAGATCTTTTCAGAGAAATCTGGCAAACAGACAACTGACTATCAACCAAATAAAGCTTTTGATGTCATAAAATAATTAGAGAAAATCAAAGCATCCTACACCTTGTTACTAGTATTCTAATTACTTAATAAAGGAAAAAATACTGAAAGCAGAAAGATTTATGTTCTTCCTACCAAAATCAGGTAATTACCAAAAAAGGGAAATTTTTATGGCAAAACAACAACAATAAACACAATACAATATACAGCATTTTTGCTAGTAAATATTTCCTCGTTATGTAATATCCCAAATCTAGTCTTTTGAAAACAATTTCTCTGGTGTGCATAAATAACGTTAAAAATAAATTTAATAATTATTTTTCGCATTAAAGTTTTCTTATTAAGTTCAACAATAATTAATTAGAAATGAAATTTAATTTAAATTAAAATCCTAACGAAGGATAAAATAATCCATGATTCATTCAATAACGGTAGCTCTTCAAGTAAGTTTATTTTGTCTAGTTTTATTAAGGATTAAATGTTTTTCATTTTATATTATCGGAACATAATTTTTAAAAAAAGTAACTGATTTGTTACAGTATTATTAAATGCTATTTGAATATGTTGCATTATGCATTGAATTACATTTTATATGTTGTATTCTGTCAACTGTATTGTTTTAAACTTGGTTTAGTCATTATATATATATATATATATATATATATATATATATATATATATATATATATATATATATATATTTCAGACAATGTTAAGAAAATTAGTTATTTGGAAAATTCTCACAAACACAGCTCATTTAAAATTATAATTTTTCCTTCATTGTTCTGATTAAAAAAAAAAAATAGCATTTCTCCTAAATTTTATAAGAAACACAATGGTTAAAAGAGACTTTAAGGCAATTTTTTTCAAATTTCTGGAGGTGATATAAAGTAATAAGAATGACATTTACTTGAAAATAAATTAAGTAAAAATAAATTTGTGTAAAAATAAAAAATAAATTAAAAAATTTTTCAATTTTTATTGAAAAATATGCTATGATGTTTTCTTCTTCTAATATAATTTAAATGCTTACTCTATTATAATTAGAAGTATACACTTTAGCAAACTAGGCGATGGTTGTAATGTGCATTACTTAAAAGCAAAAGTGTTTACTTTAAATCGCAATTACTCAAAAGTGTAAATTACAACACAAAAGGAATATTTTAAAAACAGTACTCATTTTATAACTTTGAAACTTGCACGCATATTAATACTATATAAATAACTATTTTAATGTTAATTTTTGCATTTGTATGTTTCAAAGAAGTGTTGTTAAAAATATATGGCTTAAATTATATTTGATATTTCATCGTATAAGATCTTTTGCCATGTTACTTCACATCATTTTTTTTTAAGAAAAATATTCATAATTTTTAAAAATGCCCTCATTAAAATAATATTACTAATATAATAAATGCAGGTAAAAAATGGTGATAGTACGACCAGTCATTTTTTTAAAAATGTTTCTTAAACTTACTCTTTTTTAACATTATAGAGATAAGGAAAATGGTGCGTAGTGATTCTTTAATTATTCCATTAATTTTTATGTATACTAGTTTTTCTTTTTTAAGCACTTGTACTTAAAAGATTTATTTCAAGAAATGATTTAAAATAAAGATGTTATTAATTTAAAAAACTAGAACAGTACTAATTTTAAATTTAAAAATTTTCATAATTTATTATAAAATATTACAAATTATTAAATACATGAATATTATAGAAATAACTCACATAATTGATTATACGTGGATGAAACTGTTTAGATTATTTACTTGAATGTCAAACTGTTTTTCGTTTTATTCATGATTTTCATCAAATTATAATTATTTTCTTAATGATATTTTTTCTGTTACTTCCTCAATGTAAGAATGTCATTTTTGTTAATTCATTTTCCTTATAAATTCTTACTGCCAAGTGGATTTTAATGTTTCATTAAAGGTAATTGGAATTCCAATATTAATTATGTCATAAGAAAACACGATGAGGCCATTTCTTGTGATCAATAAAAAATATACTATCGAATGATGTAACATATTATAGTATAAAAATCGAAAAATATTGGCCAATTACATTTTTTTCTAATGATTACGCCATATCTAAAATTTGACTACAAATAATTTATGTTTTTCCTTTATGGTTTTTTTCGTTGTTGTTGTTCATAAGAAAACCGAAAGAAAATTTAAAAAGTTTCGAAATAACTTTGTCTTTATTTTTACAATAAGGGGATATCTATGTATCCAGATTTAAAAATATTGCAGATCAACAAATAACATCAATTCACCTTTAAGTTTATTTTTCCTTTATATAAAAAAATTAAATACAATATACATTGCAAAAAAAAATAGCTTTAACAAATAAACAGTGTAGCACAAATAGTATCACTAATGTAGTTTTAAAATATGTATACTATTAATTATAAGTCAAATTAAAGTAGGTATTCTAAACTTTTTGCTTATGTTAGTATGTAATTTGTATTTCATTCAACATTAAAAGTATAAGGTTTAATTAAGTTTTTAAAGAAAAATTTATAGCTATAATAGTTATTTTTATTTATGATTTCACAGTGATAGGGATGTACAATTCACGAATAAAATGAATACGCAGAAAATTAATAGAAATTTGTGTAATTTTTTGCCTGCTGATATAATTTTTATGTAAAAATGTAAAACTTTGTTGAACTAGATGAGGTAATAAAACGCATTCTAATATTCGCCTCAGACTGACCACCTGATTGGGACATCTGCTCATGCACCTCAGTGCCCAATGGTCATGTATACTGGGATGGGCACAGTAGGCCCTGGCCCTCATGAGCTCTTGCGCCTCTGAGTTTGAGTTATATATATATACATGCATATACATATATTGAATAACAATTCACATTTATTTTACATAATCATAAAGAGAGCAGCAACATACAAAGCAAGACAACAACGCGTTGTATACATGAGGTTCACAATAAAGCAGCTTAGCAATTCCAAAAATGTCGTTTATTTATACCACTGGATAACTGGATATTATTAACATCAGATGTGACTTCCGTTAAATACTTTCCTGATTGGTCTTTTCTGATCGGATGCTACTGATTACATATCCCTTTAAGACCCGAAATATTTTTCTCTTTAAATATTAAATTCTTCTGGTTTTAAATATAGACCCCAGAGACACTGGAAAAAAATAAAATAAATTTTCGTTCCCCCCTAGA